>CM029385.1:4725432-4805861 GCA_017165825.1 Hepsetus odoe
CACAGCTCTCATAAAGACGCATAAACATGAAATGCCACATTTCCAAGTTCCTTTTCCACATCGGTGCCCTTTTAGCCGCTCACGTGTCTTAAAGCAATAACTGTCCGACTCGCTCTTATCAGGGTGATAAGAAACCCTGTCTCTCTTGTCCTCGAACACTCTGTCTCTCTGGAGCTCGGCCAAGGGAAACCCAGTCCTGCTTTTTTTCCTCAACACATCCATGATGTCCAACCTCGATTTCGATTCCAGCCGTGCAGAGCATCAACTGTCATATCGGTGCGAACGTTCGAACAGTCGGAGCTGTGATATACATGTGATCTGCGCTCAAAGCAAGGCTGTCACGGTCCCGCTCCCGCAGTAAATAGATTAGATAATAGGTTGCAGGTTGACTGCGGTTTTCGAACATCTGTCCACAACGCATGAATCCTAAACCTTCTGTCAATGTTTTTGTTTCCATAGTTTTTCTGACCAAGATGGACGACATCAATTTACACTACAGGTTCCTTAACTGGAGGCGTAGGATCCGAGAAATCAGGGAAGTGCGTGCCGTTCGCTATCAGGAGCGCTACAAACGCATGCTGAAAGATGGGGACACTCTGAGGCAAGTCTAACACTGTGGCCTCAACTCAACCGTGCCTCCTGGCACCGGGCTCAGTGCTGGAATTAAGCTCCAGTTTATTTATTTCATTGTTTATAAGATCAGGGTGTAGTTTCTGTGATTAATGCCCAAGCGATCTAAAACAGCACTTAAACAGTTCTTAAAAAGTCCCAATTTCAACATGATTCTCTTTTCTAGCAACTTAATCCTTTTGTTTTTATTTTTTCATGTTTTTTTTGCCTCTCCGATGGACTGGCGACCCGTCCAGGGTGTGATGTGGGATAGGCTCTTGCTTCCTGTGACCCCGCTCGGCACAAGTGGCTTAGATATCGGAAGGAATTTTATTTATGTCAGCCCATTCCCTCAGAATTAATTTTTTTGCGTTTGAATGCCTGTGTCATTTGTCAGAACATGCCCCAGTGCGAATGTTTCTCTGGAAAAGCTGGGGCTTGTCAGCGGAGTGGACTCGGGACTGAAAAGCATCATGTGTGCGTGCATTCGAGCCATCAGCTTCTACCAAAAACGCAAACAAGGCTGCCTCTCTCAACCTCACTGATTGAAACAATTATAATCTCAGGGAACGTTATGGGCTGCTTGTTTTTTGGTCAGCAAAAGATGAAAGGCACGTTTGACGTATTGGAAAAAGCATCCATCTTTGTGCAATATGGTGTTAGAATTTCACCAGACATGAAACGTCCTGTTTTTTTTTTTGCACTTCTTTGATCTTTGGGTCCTCCTCTGGTAATTCAGTGTCACTGTCTTTTTGAACTGCAGATGACCTGGACGTACAGTTGAGGCAGGGATGTGTTACTGTTTGAGCGTAGTTGGTGGACTTTTATTCGGAGGTTAAATTATGTTTGTAGGTTCAGAGGGAATGACCATCGTCCAATTGGGGGCTTTTATCTTGCCTTTTAGGTATTTCCCTTACAAGGTATAAGAATCTATGACCGCTCTGCTTAAATGAAAAGTTTCTAAATGACTTTGTCTTACTTCCCTTTTGTAGTTACCAAGGAAACTCTGATGAAGTTGGCTGCTATGTGGCTTCGCGGCCTTTGTCAAAGGGAAACTGCTACTTTGAGGTAAGTGACATGGTAGCACTAAGGAACCGTGAAAGTCGAAGCTACGTGATCTGCGTCTCTGTCACTCTGCTTTGTTTTTGACTACATCGTTTTTCCTTTCGCACTTCTAAAACTCCGGCTTCTTTTATGCAAAACACAAAACCCCGTTTTGACGGGAGTGCAAACATATGACATTTCCATTCATTGATGGGTGGAAACAAAATTGAAATGTAAATCGAGCTTGGAAATCGCATAATAATGAACATCCTGCCACATGCTTTTTTGTCCGTCCTGAAAATTGTTTTTCCTGGTCTTCCCTTCCTGTAACAGGAGCCTAGATATCTTCCATGAGAGTCATGGAACACAGGCCTCAGGTTTTTCTGTAAACGTTAGAACCAGAACACAGAGCAGCAGGCCACATTGTCGGAAAAGCAGCTAAATCATACGCGCTCCCACACCCGTGTGCTGTTCGCTCTGGTTGGAGCCTGTTATGAGGGTGAGCAATTTGGCATATCATTTCAGTTCCAAACATTTTCATGTTTCTGATCCACATGACCATTTGCGAACATCACGACCAATCCGGCTCATTTTTCGGTCTCATTTAATGAGTGCAGTGATTCCCATTTGCCCGTTATATGCACTCGGAGTGGACGCGGCCCCAGGAAGCGGCAAGGCACCACACCTTCTGTCACCTTTCCATCATCACGTTCCTTTTTCAAGAGTTTGTGCAGCAGTAGCTCTTCTTTTGAATCAGACCACATCTGGACTAGCTTCTACTCTCCATGCATGTCAGTGGGCCTGCTGCCTGTTTGACCTTCCTTGGACTTTTGTTTGGTACTAACCACTGGATTTTGGGAAAACCACACAACACCTGCTGTTTTGGAGATGTTCTTCTAACCCTCAATATTTACCCTTTGTCAAGGTCCCGTAGATCCTTATGCTCGTCCTTCTCCGCTTTAAGTACTGACTGTTCGTGTTGCCTAGTATTTCCTATCATGACGGTTGCAATTGTAACAAGATGGTGGATGATGTTTAAAGCACCTGTCACTGATTGCAACGTTATCGCCGATCGTTTGAACACGAAGGGTTGTGAGGCGCCATGATGTTTGCTGGAGTTTTCACAAAAGTTTAATTATAATCTTGATCCTGAAATATAAGTAATAAATATCGGGCCACTAGTGGTCGTTAGTGGGTAGGGTTTTCATTTGTAAGCCCTGAGAACCCTTGAGCAAGGTACCGTCCTCATCACTGCTCCCCCGGCACTTTAAACAGCTGCCCCAATGACAAATAGTCACTTTCACTTCACTGTGTGTTTCTCTATTTGTCTCTCAGTGTGGCTGCGTGTGTAATTTCGGACAGGAAGTAACGTGGTTTATGGGCATGACTGGATTAACGGTACATGCAGTTGTGCACTGTTATTGTACCCATAATCGTTTCTCGCATGTATAGGAGTCTTATTAATGACAATAACCATGAAACCACGTCCCATTTCCCAGCCCTAAAGTGCAAGCACAGAGCTTGTGAAACAGTCAAGGTCTTCCTGTAATTCTCATGAACGTACTGGCATGCTTGATGCAGACGTATGAGCTTTACCTGTCCTGAAACACTCGCTGTAAAATACAGTTTGGAAAAATCTGAGGATGCAGGTGATTTAATATGGGAAAGCCTGCAAGGCTTGGGCTGTAAATTAGGTTTTGGTAGAGGGCACGCACCGTATGATTGATTGAGCTGGGCTGAGGCCATCTGGAAGAGAGGCAGCTTCAGCTGGGCTTTTGGCCACTGGCAGCACAGCCTGGTTTTGATGAACTTCCTCTCCTGGGCATTGAAGCTGGAAAGTTACACCCCGTCCATTATCCTACTGTGTGCACACACAACCCTGGAGCCCGGCGCTCAGCCCTTCTCATCTCGCTGCAGCATCCCTTCCACAAACTCTGACCGCCAACATCTAAACTTCTTACATTGTTATGGTCATGTGATGTCCCAACTTTTCAGCGTTTGGATGAAATTGCTTTTAATATTAAAGGATAATCAGGTTTTTTTTAAGTCAGAGATGTCGTCGTCCCGTATATACATCGCATCAAATATTGGGGGAAGTGAAGAATCAGTCTGATCTTGCTCCGTTACGAGTCTAGTCTGAAATCGCACCCACTTTCTGATTTCTTCTCATGGGATGGTAGTATTTGAGGTGTTTGAGCAAGATTATCTGCTTTTTCGGTGATAATTTTGAGTGAAGATATGTAAATCTATATCTTTCAGTGTGCGTGTGTCTATTGTGTATGCACAATTTGTTTATTCATCTTTTAATTATCATGACAACAGTGACTTTACAAATCTGATGTGAAGGAAAAAAAGAGAAGCCCAACTTTTGGCGCGCAGTGTAGCTCGCAGCGTCTCTCGCCATTTTCCACAGGTGTTGCAGTGCTGCACCACAGGAGGGAATCACACACACACACACACACACAGATCCGTGGTTCCCACTGACAAGTTTGACATTTTCAGCCATGAGTTGAGTTCGATCGATTCTTCTGGGCGACGTCTCCTGTCCGATTGGGTGTGACGCACGTTTCAGAGAGAATCCCCTGGATCTCAGTAGTCTGGGAGCATGATTTTTTTTCCCTGTAAAGGTCAGGTGTCTATCAGAATATGCGTCAGTGGTGTGCTCATGTTTCCTCGTTACACTTTCACAGGCGTTTCATTTCACCTCTTTTGGCCCCCAAGCAGCGGCCCGCTCCCCGGCACATTCGCACATACGCTGCCGAACCTTTAGCTCTTTCAGCTCTTTCTCCTGTTTAAACAACCTCGTTCACTCATAAAGTACCAAAAAAAACCTCTTCGGTGATCCGAAGCCATCTGTTTTTTCAGGGAGCTTGCATGTGCGTGTGTGAGTCAATTTTGTCCTTAGTCAAGTGGAAATTTTCTCTATTAACCTAATTGATTATTTTCTCTGGAAACGCGGGATGGAATTCCGTGGCTGCCGAGTTCACGGCAGGGTTCTCTTTTGAGGAATGGCGTGTCTTCGCTTTTCCTGGCACATTTAAACTCGCAGTAGGACACTCGAGGAGCGAGCGTTTAACATGTAGGAAATGCATTTAAGATTTACAATAGGTTCATAAAGTTTGAGGAGAAAATCCTCGAAAGAGTCAACAGGAGAGGAGGGGTTGGGTGGACTTGGCCTTCAACATGTTCAAGAACCCAAGAAGTGAATCAATCTTTCTCTCTCTCTCTCTCTCGCGCTCTCGCGCTCTCTCTCTCTCTCGTGCTCTCTCTCTCTCTCTCGCGCTCTCGCTTTCTTTGAATAAGCCTTGGCTCTGAGTATAATGTTTCGTTCGCAGAAAGACGTGGATGGCCAGACGTCCTGCTGGAGATGGCTACAAATAATAAACCATGTGGAGTGGGATTTTAATTGCTTTGCTACCAGGCCACAAGTAGTAAATTTCATGTCTTTCTAACCTTGGCGGAGGTCATTATTTCAGTATTGCATGAGAGGATGTAATTAAAGAAGTTGATAGAAAGAAAGGCTGACTGAGGGCGAGCGCCTTCGCTCGTCCGAAGCCTCCCAGTGCGTTCGTTCAAGATCGGGTTCAAAATAAGTTCAGAAGTTGTGTTTTGTTTTGTGGTGCACCTTCAGCGTAGTAGGGCATGGTTGGGCGTATCGGGCTTTCGCGATGTTTTGCATACAGAGAGTTAAGCGGTAGCTGGGAGCTCACTTTCTTAATAGCAGGTTACTTGCCGTGACTCCTTCCTCTGACTCAGCTGAGCTTTGCTCGAGCCTCAGGTCTGTTATTCCTGGCAACCTTTCTCCCCAAATGTACACAGCCGCTGGCTCTTTCTGAGTTAACCCTCCCGACGGCCTCTGTCGCATCAGTCATGTTGGTCATATCGTCGAGGCTCAGATCGGAGCACAGAACTCGTTCACGTGGAGCGTTAAGGCTACTCACTCTGCAAAGAATTTAATCACAGATGTATAAAAAAAAAAAGAAAGAAAGAAAGAAAAGTACATTTCTGCAACAGCCATAATAACCATAAACCCAAGGATTAAGAACAGGATTAACGCGGTGCACAAGCTATTGTTAAATAATTATTTTGAAATATGGAGTAATTATGTTTGTTTTGTTGTTGTTGTTGTTGTTGTGTTTTCTTGTGTGTACCGTAGAAATTGTGGAGCAATTATAGAGCGAGCTTTTTGGTTGAAATGGTTTGGAAAAAAGCTCTAAAAGCAGCTCAAACAAAGGCAGAAGATCAGAGATGCAACAGCTTTTGTTAACATTGCGTAAAGCAAGTAACAGCTCTCTGGTTTCAGGAGCGGGATTGTCAGCATTACCTTATTTTGCCGTTTGCTTAGTTACAACCAAAATGATGTTGATTTATTAACCGAGGTGTACCGTAGTGTCCTGAAGGCAAAATAAAAGTATAAATTTACTCACAGACTTCTGTAACTGACGTGGCTTGCAGTGTTTTCAATAGCGGTGATTTGCATGTGAAAATGTCAGGAACAGGTCAGGCCTCGTTGAAAAGAGTGACATCAGTGTTGACAAGTGAAATGTTTTAACAGGGTGAATTAACAACTAATTTGAACAGCCCCAGTTTTATATATAATACACGCACACACACACACACAGCAAGGTTCAATGGGATTGTTTCAGGTGTGCTAAAGCTTCTTTTTGGTTCCGCAGGTGACCATTATGGACACGGGTGTCAGGGGGACGATTGCTGTCGGCCTGGTACCCCAGTACTACAAGCTTGACCATCAGCCTGGCTGGCTGCCCCATTCCATAGCTTACCATGCAGATGATGGAAAGTAAGCAAAACAAAGATTTTGTTCATTTATTCTAAGGTTCAAGTTTAGAATGGATCTTCCTTTTTCAGCCAAGATCATCATTTTCTTTTCCCTCAAAGGAGGGACATGTTGCGCAAACAAGTAAGAGCGACCAACGTGAACGGTGTTGGCTTTTTCACCCCGTACTGTTTTGATGATGTTTTCGTTCAGCAGTTTTTTTTTCTGTTAATGAGAAACACTTCCTGCATCCTCAGCCCCCACCTTCCAAATGAGCAGCTAATCAGATGTTAGTGCTGAAAGTCTGCTGACTCTGTCTCTGCTATCCTCTTCAGGCTTTATAACGGCAACCCTGTTGGCCAGCAGTTTGGCCCCAAGTGTTCCCGCGGCGATCGGATAGGCTGTGGAATCTACGCAGACACTTTCGATGCTGGACTCACGACTGTGTTTTTCACCAAGAACGGCAAAGAGGTGAGTCGCTCCTGCTCAGCCAACACAAAAAGCCCTTGCATACCTGAACCTGTTGCCCAAAGATAAATCATATTAGACGACTGAGTTCAACATTACAGCGTGATGTTGATCTCGAACGACTTGTTCTTTTAAAACAAGGGCTTCCTGGCTTTATTTTTTTGCCGTTCAGTATTTCCTGTACGTGGCCGCCTTTGGAAAGTAACTTCACAGAAAAAAAGAACAGCAGCTTCAAACCATCACCGCGCTTTGTCAGGAACTTTTTTCGGTGCTTGCGTTTGGCCCTGCGTTGATGTTCTCCTGGAAATGTCACAAACAAGCTCAGCTGCTACGCATTGTGGGAGAATGTTCACTGCGAAAAAGTTGATAAGCGGCTCAGTAATTTGCCGGCAAATATTTACGTGCCGTTAAACTCACTCAGTGCGGCACTTCCAGTGCCGAAGCACCGGTTAATAAGGCCATGTTTTTCATCAGTCAAGATCAGGGCCAACATCCGCCTAGGCCTCATTTAACAGCAAGTTCTCCTGCAGCCTCTTTTGTACTCCCACAAGTCATGCCTGACTTGTAAACAACTGTCCCGCTATGACTTTCCATTCTCTGCAATCTTTATAATATTAATGGCCTGCAAACAATTACAGTGCAGACGTAGTAAACACGAGCCAGGCTGAAGTTTGCAGCAGAGGTTTATTTCTTTTTCCTTGGTTTATCTTTTCAATACAGAAGTTCTCTGCTGACTCAAAACCACTGTTTATGTCTTGGGGCAGCGGTGGCCTAGTGGTTAGGGAGTTGGCCCACAAGTTGGAAAATTGTGGGTTCGATTCCCTCACCAGTAGGTTGAGCGAGGTACCGTCCCCGTCACTGCTCCCCAGGCGCTTTCAATAGGCGCCCCCTGCTGCACGTGCGGGTATGGGTGAAATGCAGAGGTTGCTGCGTTTCACAATAACAAGGGTAGTCACTTTCACTTTTTTTCCTCACTTTTTTTTTTGGGGGGGGTGCAGGTGGGGTCTGTGGTGGTGCCAGTGGCTCCCGATGGACTCTTCCCTGCTATCGGGATGCACTCGCTTGGAGAGGAGGTGCGGCTAGACCTGCAGGCCGAGTGGGGCACGGAGGAAGAGGACAGCATAATGATGGTGGACAGCCACGAGGATGAATGGGGTCGTCTCTATGACGTCAGGGTCAGCGGAACAGTAAGCCAAGAAAGTCATTCTCTATTTCCTGGATTTACGTGTGCAGAGTGTACTCGGACTGACTGTGTTCCTCATTAGGATTAAGAAAGAAAATGATGCTGTGTTGCTCCCTTGCCAAATTATGATGAATCATTCACCCTAATTTAATCGACTGCAATTTGTTCGTAAAGTTGGAAATATCGCAATGCAGAGTTTCATCTTGGCAATTTGGAGAGCGCGGCCTCGCAGCAGCCTGATTAAGGCTGCGTCTTAAATATGTGAGTTATTTACTGGCCCCAGGATAGCAAGTTAGTGTTTTACCAAAACAGAGTGAATTATGAAGGGACAGGGCCTGAGCTGCAGGCTGCTTTCGTCTTGGCTGCCTGCTTGCACATAGTTTACAGCATCTCTACTCTTGCGAAAAGCACCTGGAGGGCTAGTATTACAGAGGCGTCCATGCCAGGCATGTGGGTTTTTTTTTTTTTTTTTTTTCTTTTTTCTTTTTTAATTTGTGTTTTTTCCGAAAAATTGCAAAGGTTCGTCCATGACAGAGGGGACAATCTTACTCATAATTCTGTGAGGTGCTGAAGTTTACATTTTGCGACATTTAGCAGACGCTCTTATCCAGAGCGACTTCCATGTCCTAATCACAGGGACAGTCCCCCTGGAGACACTCCAGTCCCCCTGGAGAGTTAAGGGTCTTGCTCAGGAACCCAGTGCTGGTGCAGGAGGTGGTATTCAAACCTGCAACCTCTTGATCCATAGGCGAGTTTCCTACCGCTAGATCACCTAACTTCAGTTCCTGGATATGTTTCTACAAAGCCTCACATTCATCTGCCCTCTCTTTCCTGACAGGGCTAATGCTGGACATGCAGATCACTAGTCCCAATTTTGAATCTAATGCCAGCCCCGATGGTGATCAGGAGAGCGGGTTGTGAGCATTAATCAACCAACTTGAGCTGTGCTTTCGTGGGACCCATTGCACTGCGATGGAATAGGGAAGGCAGCTAGTGCTGGGACATGACCAGCTTTTGAAACCTCTTCAAATGGAGCAGTGAAGCCTTTTTATTTGATGCCAAGCGAAGAAACACTTTTGGTTTAGAGAAGCATTTTTGTGGGTGTGAGTTTGAAGAACCTTTTAAAAGTTGCAAGAACTTCTGCATAATTTAATGACTCATTTAAGAATTTGAGGTTGAGATTTACAGTATGGCCGAGTCTCGAATACTTTCAGTGTGACGAATGTAATGTTGGAGCAGGGAAAACACTCTTCTTTGCTGGTTTCTTGCCTTTCACCATGTGAGTGCCTGTCTTTTTCTCTTTAAATCCGGATCTAGGTTTTGTAACCTGGGGGCCTTAGTGCTGGAGGTATTCTGGCTTAATCCTGCCATTGGAAGGGAGAGAGAGGCCTTCACCTGCATGCCTCCATGTGGTTAACACTGCTACCAAGATCTGATAAAGGCATGTTTTGACAGGCTTTAAGATTTAGGGCATGGAAAACTGAGTACTGACTGCCCTAAAGTTAATTTTCCACATTAGTCACCATTGAATAAAGCAATGGGGTTGTTCAGGCACTGTCAACACAAACGTTTCGTCTGAATGCTGGACTGACAACGTTGATCCAGCAGTCAGTGTTATCATTGTTATAGACAAGTTATTTATAGTGACAGAGTTGCAAAAGCTTGGGTTTCTGACACTGATCCCTTACTGGATTACCACCCCATAATGCTCACTTACTATCTGTCTTATCTCACCATTTATATGCTTGTGTAGTATCATTAGCAAGGCTGGAAACGGAAAAATTTTCCATGCTGCTTCGTTGAGTGTGATGATGTTACCAAAATGGCACAGATGTTGGGTTTATCGATGCACGACTGCTGTAATGTGCTAATAACTCGGTGTATAACACACATTTACAGCTGAATAGATGCAAATGGGTTTCCAGATGCGCTGTCCCTTCCCTCCTTCTAATATTTGGTACCTGTGGTAGTGTGGTAGGGTAGTTGCCGATGGATCTACGGCTCGAGGCCCAGGTTCGAATCCCACCTCTGGCACTACCACCACTGGGTCCCTGAGCAAGACCCTTAACCCTGAGTGTCTCCAGGGGGGACTGTCCATAAATTTCATGAAACAATCATAGCGCGTAGCCAAACACTGATCGTGTGAATTTCATCAGCAAATCGAATGTTCACAATATGAAGATAAGTTCACAATACAGTTGTCACATTTCTGCGGCCCTTTTAATGCCTCGGGCTGCACACAAAGCAGCGACGTGTCTTCCTCTCTTTCTCTACCCCTGCACATCTCCCCTTCCCCTCTTCATCCAGCTTTTACAGTGTCATGCATTTTCACTGTGCAGCAGATAGCACTTTTTTTTTTTTTTGGTCATTCTCTTTGATACAGATGTGCAGAAAGAGGCCAGTTTTTTGTGGTTAGAGTTCTGTGGCTAATTTTCCGAAATATGCCTTTTCTGCCTGCAGAATGCAGTGTCTGCTTAGACTCGTAGAAATGTGTAGTGAGCTGCACAAAGTGTGTAAGCAGTTTAGAATGATGCTAAAAATGAACTGGAAAAAATTTTCCTTCACTGACGCAAGTTAAAGGCATCAACTTCAGATCTTAGCAGTTGTGTGAAGTTTGTAGACACTCGAAGCAAACAAACAAACAAACAGAAAAACGCAGAAACAACAGGCATCGGAGTTCAAATCTACAGCAGGTTTAGAGATTCTTGGTAGTGTTGCTGTCCCGACCGTAGATGTTCAGATAAAGCCTGTCAGGTATTACAGTAGTCAGTTTTGTGGGCTCTATCAGGACTGTTTGACCAGTTTTTGGAGCTTAACTCATTTTCTTTGTTTATGGTAAACTCGTGTTTCACTGATATCTTTCTTCCAGGCCTAACAGAATTCATTATCTAGAGGCAGATATCTTACAGCAGCAGGGCAGAGCAGCGGTGGGGCAGCAGTGGCCTAGTTGTTGGGTGTTTGGCGCCAGGATCAGAAGGTCATGGGTTTGAATCCCAGACCAGTAGGTCGCCCTGAAGTACCCTTGAGCAAGGCATTGTCCCCATCACTGCTCCCTGGGGGCTTTAAATAGCTGCCCCCTGCGTTTTGTTTTTTTTTTGTTTTTTTTTACTATAAAATCGCCATCAGTTGGAAGGTTTAGGGTCAGTGATTTAAAAGGCAGTCGAGTACTGAATGAAAACCTCTTTCGCGAATGTACTTCGGTTTTACCATGCTCAGCTCGGTTTACCGGCATGTCTTTTTATGAGGTGGATTGGAAGAAGGCTCAGCCGCAGCATCCTTGCCCTCCGTGGAGCCTGGCCTTTTGTCTGCTCCGGTGGGACGGATGCTGCTGTTTAGACGAGCGGCTCGATGCTAGCTGCCATCACTGCTGACGCCACCCACACCCATACTGTTTCTCTGTTAGCCAGTTACGCTAAGACAGTAGCTGAAAAATATTTTTCTTTTGCATTATCTACTCCAGACTTAACCGGGCTTTGAACCAGTCATAACCACGGTCACCACTGGAAGGGCCTCGCATTGAGTGTGAAAATACCTTTTGGGTCATTTTGACTCCTTAGTGCCATGTAACCAAACCCAGCCACTAGGGGCGCTGAGCCAGTGTATTTCTTCGTACCGGTCCAAAATCAAATCAAATCAAAAATGTGGTTTGCTCGGGGACCGGATAACAACGACCGACACCAGTACCACACACCATATTTGATTTGATTTTAGCCTACAGTGTGTGGGTGGAAATGGTTGCGTGGCTGATAAAGGGAGAGAGCTTGGAGGTGAAGAGTGTCCCCGTGCACTTTAATGTTTGCTAATGATGTAGGGAGAGTTGGGAGCAGCTTTAGGAGAACCTGGAGAGATGGAGATCCGCTCTAGAGAGGAGAGGAATGAAAGCGAGTAGGACAAAGACCGAATCCATGAGTGTGAACAAAAGGGAGGAAAGTGGACTGGTTAGGACGCAGGGAGTAGGAGAGAAGGGTGAGAAGGGTGGAGGAGTAGTAGCATTAAAGTCGTATTAGTAGGATTAAAGCTTGCTGCTTCTGTTCCAATTTAAAGTGGAGTTGAGACTGATGATAAAAGAATTTTTAACTAGACGACACTTTCAACTTTCTGGCTTACCTGGAGCGATCGCTGGATTTGGTGAAATAAAACCCAAAGATAAGTAGACTCAGGTTGTCTAATAGTTTATTTTTTTTCCCCGCTGTTCTGTTTGTATTAGGAGGCGTTTGGCTGGCGCCGGTGCGTACGTGCTGTTCAACGCGAACACGAGGCAGAGGTCCCTGCGCCTGTTGCTACAGCAGCGGCTTTGCTCGGCCTTTTAATCCCTCTGTGCTGTGGAGCGGGCAGACTCTACCTGTCTCTCTCTATCTATTTTGTTTTAGACAGATTTTACACAGACACATTTACACAACCCGACCCGCATGCGCATACACACAAGAAACGCTGCAAACCCTCGCAGGTTTAGGCCATAGTTTGACTACGTGACATGGTTTTTTCCGGGGGGCTTTTTAAGCAAAGTTTGCTTGTTTAGTTTTGCACCGATATTACAAGGACAACGTAGCTAACATGATTCCTGATCAGAGAAACCAGACTCTGACTAATACGTTATTGCAGAGGGCGTGCAAAAAAAAACCAAAACAAAAACACTTCCAACAGTTTGTTTTCGATTAAAAGAACTATTTTTAATTCTCCCGGTTTTTTGTGGGAAAATAGTGCCTCTCTCTAACTCTCAAATAACTCTCCTTATGTGGTTTCAGACGCTGAATGACACGCTTACTCATAAAATAAAGCAAATTCAGTTTTCAATACACATTTTTGTGGCTAATAGGAGCATATTTAAGCATATTTGTGTGAGATATCAGGAAGTGGGACAGATGTTTTATGTTATATTTGGGGCCATAAGGGAAATTAGATTTTCTTTTTTTTTTTTTTTTTCTTTTTTGTTACCAAGACAACGCTTAAACTCTTGACAGTGAAACATAAGCATATACAGTGCTGTGCAAAAGTTTTAGGCAGGTGGGACAACATGTTGTAAGCAAAGAACGCTTTCAGAAATGGAAGTGTTAATCATTTATTTTCATCAATCAACAAAATGCAGTGAACGAACAAAAGAGAAATCGAAATCAAATCAATATTTGGTGTGACCCCCCTTTGCCTTCAAAACAGCATCAGTTCTTCTAGGTACACTTGCACACGGTTTTTGAAGGAACTCGGCTGGTAGGTCGTTCCAAACATCTTGGAGAACTGAGCACAGATCTTCTGTGGATGTAGCTTCCTCACATCCTTCTGTCTCTTCATGTGATCCAGACACACTGGATGATGTTGAGATCAGGGCTCTGTGGGGCCAGAAGAACTGATGCTGGTTTGAAGGCAAAAGGTAGCAACACCAAATATTGATCTGATCTGAACAAAAGATTTTTCTTTTGTTCGCTCACTTTGCATTTTGTAAATTGATAAAAATAAACGATCAATATTTATGTTTCTGAAAGCGTTCTTTGTTTACAGCATTTTTTCCACACCTGCCAAAAACTTTTGCACAGTACTGTACAACCGTACGCAAGGGGCCAAATTTATTAGGAGACCTCCCTCCAGCATTTCCATCACAGTGGAGCAACAGGAGCGTCAGAGCCGTTAGCACCGAGCGGCTAATGGAGTAGCTTGGAGAGTGGAGTGGAGGCAGATGTGTGTCACGGTACTGCAGCGTGGTCTCACGCCCGTTCTGCTTACTGATTTACAGCCCTCATCACACCCGCGTGGTGAAGGATCTCGCCACACTGACGGTACTGGGGCCGCAAGATGCTTACGTACACTTTTTCTTACAATTTAATTTATACTGAATGAAGTCATTGTGGCTACACTATTGGGGTTTCGGTAACGATAATCTCAGTGGGCCTGCCAGCAGCGCACACACACATGCAGTCAGGACATTGTTTCGACCCATCTTGAGGCGTTTCGCCTCGTTTCAGTCCGGTGACCTCAGAAGACCCTCGTTTTATTTCCTGCAGAGTCCGCACCCGCTTAAAGGTTGAAGATGATTTCTTTTCTGCACTCAGACAATGAGTTGGCACCTTCAGTCAAACCGAGTTCATCTTTTTCCTGTCAACCCTCGGGTTCCTTTTGAAAGGAAGCGTCGCCGTCTTTTGGTTTCCCTCTTCTCCAGGAGCAAGAGCGCGTGAGAAAAAAGGAAATGCAAACTTTATCGCTCACAGGGTGAGGCCTGTTAACCTGCTTTAACAAGAGAGACTTCCACCGTGGGTGTGACTGTTTTTCGTCCCGTTCACGATGGAAAGCGAGATGACGCTGAAGAGAAATGAGTCAGGATTCTGGTCTGAGGCACATGCTATTGACAGCAGTGTTCACGATCGCTAAACGTCATTATTGTTTCGTAGTTGAACAAAGATCAAAACATTCCACTTCTTGCCTTTCACAGGGCTTTCACAGGAAAGCCCATAAAGTTCATGGACTAAATATTGTGGTCTTGTCATCACATGCATTATTATCTTAAATTGCTTACAAAAGACATTCAGATGACTGACACTTACGTGGTAAATGGCGACGAATGCACAAAAGTTGGCAAGTAAATGCAGCTTTTAAATAATAAAAGTTACATAAAAGTAGAACTAAAAAGGAAATGTATGTGGGTCCGGACCACAGGCTCTTAAATTTTTACGAGAAGAAAAGATGCTTTATATTCCCTCTGGTCTTTTAAAGGCCAGGGAGTGAAGACGAATGCCTGTGAACCCTTTGACATTTTTAAATTATTAGACCAAAGAAATGGAAAGTAAAGTCCAAAACAACAAATAAACAGATTTCCGAAGTGTCACAAGGAGTTCTTGTACTTCTACATGGAATACATTTCTTAGACAGTATCATAATATGAAATGGCGCAGTGGAGGGCTGGAGGCATGGTCCTAAAATCATCCATCCATCCATTTTCTGCCGCTTGTCCCAAACGGGGTCGCGGGGGAGTGCTGGTGTCCAACCCAGCGCACACAGGGCGAGGACGGGGGACGCACCCCGGACAGGTCACCAGCCCATCGCAGGGAGGAGCGGGACGGGGACGGCACCTTGCTCAAGGGTACATCAGGGCAACCCATTGGGAAGGGGTTCGAACCCCCGATCCGCCGATCACGTGGCCGACGCCCTAACCACTAGGCCACCACTGCCCCGTCCTAAAATCAGTTAAAATCAAACTTTTATTTCATCTAAAGTTAAAGAAGAAAAATGAAGGAGTTGTATCTGCACCTTTAGCATACGTTCTAATAAACCCTCATCACCTGTGTTTTTTTTTTTTGTTTGTTTTTTTTTTTTAAAAACAGTACTTTTGGCATAATGTCATTGGGATATAAAGAGTTTCTTCTCACACACACACACACACACACACACACTGCTTTATTTCCTGAATGTTCACTACCAGAAAGGTGCTGAACATAAGCTATTAAATGGGTTTATTTAAGGACATTGTGTTGTGCTGAACTATTGCGGACTTAACCGCTCTTCACACAGATTAGGTTTAACTTAACATATTATTAGATTTGTATTTTTTTATTATAAATAATTTGTAAGACGTCCAAAAGCATCACACCTTTTCATCTCAATCCACCATCGCAATGGTCAGTATCCTTTATTCACAAACGATAAACTTGGCAACACAGACAGTAATAGAGTGCAGCATCCAATTTGAGTGGTCTGCTTAAGTGGTTGCTGGGGTGCTTTTACTTTGGAACTATCAGAAATATTTTGAAACTCCTTGGAAACCCTGAGTGGCAGTTGTCTCTTGCTCATGAGACGGCGTGACATTGTTTCATCAGGCTTCTTAATGGACGACCGTGTCAGTTAAATTTGAAGTGCCTCTCCTTTGGAGTGCAGAGACCTGCAAGGCTCCTTTTAACTTTGGTTTAATGGCGCAAGCAGTCTCCATCAATTCCATCGCCATCAATCACAGAGTGACGGTTGGCGTAAACATGTTTTGCAGGCCAAAAGCAACTGACAGGCTAGACTCATGTTGCACAAATGACAGAAGCACCCTTGCTGATGGCAGCAGGCCAGCCAGTCTCCTCACCTCTTCCAGCTTTTTGAGATGCTTCCAAAATCTGGAAGCCTGTTTCGAGTTCTGCACCTGTTGCCTGGGCAGCAGGTCAACAAAACAAGCAACAAATCCCCACGCAGGACTGTGGTGGCGAGCTGGTCGGATCTGTCAGCGCCATCACTGGAGCATGCTGGGAGTTGTTGGGAGCCATTGGGAGTGGCCACCCTTGCCTG
Source organism: Hepsetus odoe (assembly GCA_017165825.1). NCBI lineage: Eukaryota > Metazoa > Chordata > Actinopteri > Characiformes > Hepsetidae > Hepsetus > Hepsetus odoe. Next base: position 4,741,764 of record CM029385.1, read on the forward strand.
TTACTCAGCATGGAGTAGGCAAAAAGGTGTGACTCACCTTTTGCTTCTGAAGGGAGAAAGCAACTGGTCTTGGCATGAAGAGTGAGGAGGTGGATGAGAACAGAAAAGCCAAATATTGTGTGCATCTTTTGCCACAGGGTCTTTAAAAAGTGCAAAGTTGATACCTACTGATGAAGATCAACAACCAAGTGGATGATTTAATATAAAACATATTGAGTTAAAAAAAAAAAAAAAAAAATGTAAAATTGGTAATTGAGAATGATCGAAAAGTGATCCATTATTCACTTAATGACCATATTTTTCATGATAAACATTTAATCTCTGTTGCCCGAGTTAAAGTTAATAGAAGAATAGAAGAGACGGAAACTTTTAGATCAACGTCATGTTAGACGGGTGCTGGAGAGCAAGATGGAGGCCATCATGATTCTGTACAAACAGATGCTTTTTCGAGCTGCTTCCCGGCTCTCTCCGATTGCTTATCTGACCAGCGGTCAGGCTCTGAAGTAAACACGGATGCCAGAAGCTGTAAATGGCATTAGAGGATGCGTCCATTGCTTGTGCAAACATTTGATAATTGGGACGTGGCGACAGTGTAGTTACTGTGCGTTTGTAGACAGTAAAATAGAATTCATTCCTATAATTACAGGGTTTGTTTGTAATTTAAGGTTTGTTTAAGTAGATAGAAATGAAAAATGGAACTAGTGGTGCTGCGCGAGGCCGATAAGTGTCAACTGCATCACGTGGCTGCACTCGTGTACTTTGAGCTTATTAAAAGAAGAACGGTCAGCCTTTTCTCCCCTTACGCAACCTATTTCAACAGCATCTCTACGAACACACCTATATACATGGAAACAAACATGAAAATAGTGCTCCAAAAGATCACTCATCTGCTAGAAACAGAGCTCAAAACAGGACACACCTTCTGTACAGTTGCTACCTGGCAGTGAAGGATGAATTCCTGCTGCATCATGTGCAAATGACCTGTATCTGCAACCTTTTCTGGGCTTGCAACTGGCTGCATGTAGGGTTTAAAAGCAGTTGATAATTCTTGTTGTTAAAATCACCAAGTAGTCCACATTGTTGGGAGCGGCTGGCTGGTGTATAAAGGCATCCCTCCTGAATGCCTTATGTTTACAGATTGTTGTGAAGATTTAGAACGAGACTGGATTAAGCTACAAATATATATAGAAATGGAATGCCTGAGCAAATGAATGAGAACCATTCCTAAAAGGGATTCTTATCCCTATATTTTCTTTATTGTACCGTGGTTACCTTAATTCATGCAGCTTCAAAAGGAGCCAAAAGTTCCTGGGTAAAGTACCTGTCAGGAGCATTAGCACCTAAATTGTTTCTTACTAAACTGTTCTACAAGTCTCTTTATTTGATCTGTTACCCAAAACCACCTTGGTGTGTGTGTCCTCAGCTGCTGGAGTATGTGGGGAAGGGGAAAAGCATCATGGATGTGGGGCTGGCTCAGGCTCGCCAGCCCCTCTGCACACGGAGCCACTACTTCGAAGTCGAGATCGTTGACCCGGGAGAGAAGTGCTACATTGCCTTGGGCCTTGCTCGAAGAGTAAGTGGAGCATTAATATTGCTTATATGTTGTAATACATTTGAGCTAAACGTTGTTAGAATAAACCAATCACAGACCTTTAAGAAGGTGACTTTCGTCAAGTTTATTTGAAAGAACAGCTCACATTTCTGAAACGTCTACAATATGCCAAAGGTCCGTTAATGTGCAGAGGAGGAGAAGGTTAGTGGAGTGTGGTCCGACGGGTCCGAAGGGTGGCAGTAGCACAAATTTCTGAAACTTCATGCTGGCTGTGAGAGAAACACTGGTCAGAGGGCCCGTTCTGATGCCTGTCCAGAAAAGGAGACAGACCTACAGTGGGCCTGTGAGCATTAGAACTGGAAACTGTATCGTGGGGGAGTGAAAAAGATGGCCTGGTGTGTGGATCACATTTTCCTTTAAATCATGTGGATGCTCCATGAGCGTCCCCTGATTTTGGGGAGGCAATGGCACCAGGATGCGGTGTGGCAAGCAGGTGATATGTTGTTCTGTGCAGAAATGCTTTAACCCTGGCAACATAAGTGGTGTTACAGAACCTAATAACTCACTTGTCCACCAAAACCCCCAGAAATCAGATTTATCAAGCATCTATGAGACATATTTGTTCAATTCATGGAAGCCTCACCTTGAAACTCACAAGGTGAAGGCTGAATAAGCTGCTGTTAACATCTTGCCGAAGACACCACAGCACACCTTCATGGGTTCTTTTTTCGTCTATTCAGAGCTTTTTAGGCAGCACGATGGAGTCGTACACAAGAAGAAGTGGTTTTAATGTTTTGACGAATCAGTAGGACTGGTGCACAGCTGCTCCAGTTCTTGGGCAGCCATGACATTAGCTTGTGTAATTACTCTCAGGTCTGCAACCACAGACGGTAAACAGACTTGTCAAGCGGAGGGTTGAGCAAGGCCATGGCCTTGTGGTCTTCCGAGGAGGAAAATGGGAAGTGGGGATGGTGGGGGAGGTTTATCAAAGGTATCATACCTTCCAGTGGAGCGCTGCGGTCCTTATGCATCTGTATTTCATTATGCAACGTTTACTGCAAAGGGCAACAAAGGTGGTAAAGCAGGTAATTGCAGGGTTGCTTAATTACTGTTTACTTGCTTTAGACGTCAGACTTCTCACAGCATCCTGTGTCTGAGAGACACAGTCGCATGCCTGCTCAAAAACGGGAAGTTCACATGTCACAAAAAGAGTCATAGCCGGCCTTTCCAGTTGCCCACTCCCCTCTCGTACTGGCAGTACTGAAGGGGAAACCCAATGCCCAGTTGGCAGCCCTGGAAGTGCCACTGTGTGGAGGAACAGCCTACTTTATCATTGTGCTTCAGCTGGCTGTTCTTTCCACCATGTAGATGTCAATAGCTGAGAGCTTTTGTTAGCGCCAATTGTTTGGAAGGTGTATTTCTCAGCGAAATCTGGTCCATTTCTTCACTCAGTCCAGTTGACAAACATTCAACAGCTCTTTATTTCCCGCCACAGGTTTATTAAGAGCTGAAATAATACTGAAATAATAGTTTTGGATTTGATAGATGCGCTCTGTGTCATTACCACACAAAGATGCACAGTTTCTCTAGTTTGCTGATTAGATTAGATTAGATTTCACTTTAATTTCATTGAGAATACAGGCACAAAGTGAAAAGGGAAAATGATCTTGTATAGTAGTACCGCATAAAAGGATAGGAATATCAAATATTGTGCCTTCATTGTGAGTTTCTTTGGAAGTGGGCGGAGTTAAAGGTAGAAGGCTTTTATCTGAGATCAGTGAACCCTCACTCCACTGGCTGAAGACCGTCCTGCTGGGCTGCTTTAACTTTAGAGCTCGCTCCCCCTCCAGCCAACGTGCCGCCAAAAGCTCATTTGCAGCTCTGGAGCACTTGTGCCTGCATCCAGAATACACACTAGTTGCTAGGATACAGGACAAAGGTCTGCGTGACCCTAATGGAAGGCGGCGGCATGTCCCATTGCGCTGGTGCCGCAGCAGCCACGTCCAAATCAATGGCCTCGTCCCTTATCGGCCTCTGGCCTTCCCGACCCGAACCTGCCCTTTCCTCTCTTCCCTTCCGGCTGCAACTCTAACGCTTCCCATGGAGAGTGCGGGTGAGCAACATGTACACCTGTGTGCGAAAGATGAGTTTGCAGTTATGAATAAAAAATTCAGTCAAAAATGAAATAGATTTTAGACTTTTATTATAAACGAGAGCATTTAATCCCTGGAAGTTAGTTGTTGCCATTAGTAGCTGAAATTGCCGCATGTCAAAACCAGCAAGGTGAATTCTAAACACTCTAATACTTCTGCTGTGTGATCAGATTGCATTTTTAATTTGATAGTTATTACAGTACATGCTCTCAACTGGTAAAATGCAACTCATCAATCACAGGAACTAAGTCAGATGCTGAAGCACTGCTGCTTTTGGATGTCATGCCGTGTACCCGCAGCTCTCAACGCATTTCATTTAATGCAAGTAGTAAAGTTTTTCACACCGCTTCATTTCTAGGTTACGCGTTTGGTGATAAATGTATGCATGAAATCAATATAGCATCAATAAAGAACATCAAAGCTTTTACCACATACAACTGTAAGTGAAAGTGACTGTTTTGTCATTGTGAAACGCGGCACAGCACACAGTGAGACGCAGGAAAGTTCAGTGTCTGCATTTAACCCGTACACGCAGCAGGGAGCAGCTATTTAAACCATCCAGGGAGCAGTGATAGGGACGGTACCTTGCTCAAGTGTACCGCTGAGCAACGTGTTGGTCTGGGATTCGAACCCACGACCTTCAGATCCTGGGGCCAACTCCTACTACTAGGCCACTGCTGCACCTTAAACTAGTGCACTGGTGCACAACAAGAGTGCAGACATGTTGAAAAAGACAACGCACAGTACATGCTTCCAGTCATTTGTTTTTAGTTTGTTTTTTTTTTCCTTTGTTTGCTTATGCTTGTTTCCTTACCATACAGTACTCACACATGATGGGATGCTCTGTATTACGATTTAATGATTTTGAATGTCTCAGCTCACATCTACTGTAGTTTACTGGAAACCCAAAATGTTCTCCAGGATACGGAGTCATCAGCGGTGGCCTAGCGGTTAGAAAGTTGGCCCAAGGATCTGAAGGTCATGGTCGAATCAAGGGTTTTATTTTGTTTTTAATTTTAAAGCTTGTAATCCAGTTTCACCTGTTAATTACTTGGAGGACAAGTTTCTCGTTTTTCCAAGGAGAAGTTTTTCGTTTTTCCTACCTGCATGGCTTTGGGGAAGAAGCTCCAGTTAAGAGGTTCTTCCCTCCTGGTGACCAAAACCTACTTTCAGATGAGAGATGGTGAAAAATGGTGAGCCGGCTGGAGAGAGCGATCTTGATTGCTTGCGAGATGACAAACAATCAAACGTCTGCGTGGAGCCTCTGATCGTTATTACTCTGGCATGCTAAACATTAAATATCTTTTAGTTCATCATGAATTCAATTTCCAAACAAAGCTTTGTCCAAATATAAAAAGTGGGAAACTGGACATAATTTCCTGAACACACAAAGAATGCACATGAAGGCAAATACCTTTCTTTCTGGGGCAAAAAAAAAAGAAATTCCCACATCTAGGTTTTTATTGAAAAATGTTTATTGCTCTCTCCAACAGGAGACTCTGTTCGGGCTTTTTGTACACCATTTTTACAAGGCTTTCAAAGCCCCGTCGCTTAACGTGTCGTGATAGAGCTCAGTTTAAGAATCGAAGAGGAAGCTTTTCATTTTAGTTTTGCCAACAGGGAGAAAATATCTGGCCTGTGAGATCATTTTATATATCTTTAATGGCCTGGCGATATGGAGTGCCGATTACACACAAACTACAAATCCCATAATGCAGCGCAACAGCGGCCTTATCGAACAATAGGCTACCTGCGATCATACCCGCATCAATTACGTCAGATCAGTCAAGCATCTGTTGATGTATGAAACCCTAATTTCAAGTCAACGCGAGCCCCTAACGATGGCCAAACATGAACATGTTGCCTAGAAAAGATGCCAAGCAGCTCTGATAGAATGGCCTAAGAGCAAAGAAAAAGGAAAATTGGATGTATTATTTTAACTTTTACTTAAAAGCACAATTTTTATTTATAATTTCAGGGGTTTTTTGCAGCATGTTCATATTTTAAATGTGTATAATTTTGACCGGAGACATTTTTATGGAGAGCAAAATATTTTAAGTTGTTTTGAGTTATTTATTTTGGAAAAATATTGTATCCTGTTTGTTTGGATTCATACTCATGTTCAAAAAATGTTTAGTTTTAGTCTGTTCCGTAAATGTTTATCCTGTTCAGCCCACGACCTGAAGTGACTGTGCGATTGAGTTCGACACCCCTGCTCTAACCGGGCAACAAAAACGGCTTCGTTATTTGTGAGTAGCAAAGAAATGAAGATTTTCATGGTGATGTTTGGGAGAAGCAGATTTTCCTGCTGCATTAGCTGCATTAGCTTGGTTTCAAAGTTAAAACTGAGGACTTTTACATTCATTTGGCATGCAGTCAGTTGTCAGGAAGCAGAAAAGTGTTGGTAGCACTGTCACAACCCAACAAAGAGTTGGCTAAAAGTTTAAGGCCTCCTGGGAAGTGTTTGCACAACAAGCAATACCCAACCAAACCAAAACAGCCAATCAGCAAGTGAATCAGACACTGACTATCACCACTTTCCTTGCAGAAACCAAATACTACAGTAAATTACTTTCCCGGCACTGTTTTGGGTTAATGAGGCATGGCTGTGGCTGCATTTCACATACATGGTCACAAGGAAGAGTGCTTATTTCATAACTTTTGAGCCAGTTTTCCCCTCCCGTTGGAGCTAAGCTTGTTTGTTCGCGCCATGATATCTCTTCTTTGTCCTCGTCGCTCAGTTCATCGTTTCTTCTATAACATGTCCAGGCAACTACAGTGGCTAGTATCTGCTTTTCAGAAAAAATCCCTGGAAGTTTTAAAGAGAGGGGCTAGAGAATGGGAGCGGATTGCCAAATCTGTCTTCTCTTTTGCAGCGAGAGATGATTAATAGCTGCTTAAGTTTTATTACTCTCCATTTTTGTGCACACTCAGGCAGAATTCTGTGATACTGCGATTCCCAGTAATGTTTGGGCTTTGCATTATTTACAGATGCCGTTCTTGGATGCTGCCCATTTATACATGTCATGAATAATCTGGCAAACGGTTGGTCCTCAGCGCAAATAGCCAACAGATCCTTCATTCCTGAATCAGGAAGAAAAATACGTGCTGTGGCTGCCTGAAAAAAGCGGAAAATCGGATATTTAGGCCGCCATGTTGCATCGCTTTTGCACAGAAGCAATCACACATGCACAAAGGATTCAATTCAATTCAATTCAATTTATTCTTGTATAGCGCCTTTTACAACAAAGTTGCCCCAAGGCACTTTACATTGATAACAGGATGATGCACAATGCACAACTGTATGTTTGCACTCATACGAACGATAAAAAAAAAAATCTATACATTCTCCTACAAATCAACTAATTTTGCAAGATCTTTCCTTTGGACCTTCCCTATTATGGGGCATTTGAGGACTTCTTTCTTTAAAGAAAAATAAACGAATAAATAAATAAAGGTCATGTTCAGTGCCCTCAACATCCTGCTCTTCAGAAACACAATACTCTGTACACAAGACCGGCAGAGGCCAGGGAATTCGCCTCCGGCTGAAAGCCATGTTTATAACTCAGCGGCGACGAGAGGTTGGCACAAAGGAGTCTTTTCACACTCCTAGCCAGCCCTCATTGTGGCGGTCGGGGGCCCGTACCTTACTAACCCTTGCTTATCTCTGTGCTAAATTTGTAGGTGGGAGATGGGCATCAGCCTCCATCAGCAGCCTCTCGGCCACTTGTTGATTTTGCCACAGTGTAGAAATGCAGGCTGCTCAAATATCACAGATAAAAAGCCCCCAGTGGATCAGATAGACTGCACCACTGACACAAGCACTACTGTTTGTGTTTCTTGGAAGCACGATGCCCCGCTATGATGGCTTTAGCAGCCCATTCGGAGAAGTCAGACTCTGGTCGGGTCTTTGTGTCTTTTTTTTTTTTTTTTTTTTTTTATCTGTTTTTTGCTCCCTTCCCAAGTGTACGAGAGGGTTAATTGAAAGCTTTTCTTTAAGTTCCACTTCTGTGTTTTCTTTTCCTGTGCTACCAGCATGTTTGATTGACGTGATAATGTGCTCTGTGTCATATTATTAAGTGCCTGCGCTTGTGCGTGTTTGTGTACGGAACGTGATATGGAACACAGACGCAGTCGAGCAGATGTATGGAATGTGCAACCGTTTATCAAGCTGTCACAAACCCAGACATAAGACCCAACACACGACGAAATAACGTATGAAAACGATTTATTTTGACGTTTTAAGTCTCCCAAGACAGCTTCCTATTGTCCCTGACTGCCCGGGTGTCGATGTGTGAATCGCCTCTTCGCAAAAAATGTTCTTCGCTTCATCCCCCCATCCTAATACCCCACATAATGCTTGCGTGGAGATGGTTCTTAGCTGTACCAAAGGGATGGAAATAAAAGAATGAATATTTAAACATCATCCATCTTGCTAAGACTGGGGTCTGTGGCTTTTTTAACCGAGACGTTAAATCCATCGGGTTTTTCTCGGCTGTTCACCGACCTCGTCTCCGTTCCTAATTAGATAAACAGATCAAACGGTTTACAGTTCTCGGGCGCAACAACTGCAGCCCTTACCGAGACGATTTCCTGAAGACTTAAGGAAACGTAATCCTGGAGAAAAGTTTGCGAAAAACAACACATTTTGCGGTTGTAGAGCTGAAAATGAGGATTTGGATAAAGAGAAAGCATAACTCCGATGCCGTGTCTTCTGCTTTTCTCTGGCTCCTTGTCTCACTTGTGCTTCATGCCCCCCGGGGGGAGTTGTTGCTGTTTTTGAGAAGTGATAGCATTTCGTGATAATCTTGGACAATGAGCAACATCAACAACAAAAGCGGTACTCATGAGTGAACAGTATAAATAAACAGTGAAATAGAAAAGAGATTTGAAAGAATCCTCTATAGATAGCACTTCCACTGTACTCGAATTTACTACTAATCTTGAGGGATACCAACTGGTCTGAACGTGCCAAACTGAGTGGCGTCACAGATACAGCGCAACGATGGCACTGCAAGTGAGGGCACTTCCTGTTCCTGATAGAACCGTAAATCACACCGTTAATGGATAAAGGGTTAATCTGTGTGTTCAGACTTGAGGAAGAGGCTAAACATTTCAGGAATGAATAAAGGTTTTGGGTTCCCTGTGCAGGTTCTTTGTCTCTTTTAACGGAGACAATCAGAAAACCACATCTCCAATAATTAACTCCGATTCCTTCTCTGATCTTATCCAAAGACAAAAATGAGCCACGTAGTGTTGGCATCGCTCGTCTATACACAAATGACGTATTCTGTTCCGCTATGTGACAACACTGAGGCACTCTGTTCCCCCCAAAAACCCAAAACAAAGACGGTAATTGTTTTACGACTAGCGCTGAAGTGTTCTTATGTTGATGCGAAAGTGTTGAGTGAGGTGTCACACTGCAGAAATCTGAATTTTTTCCCCTGCTCTTTTTCAGGACTACCCAAAGAACAGACACCCAGGGTGGAGCAGAGGATCAGTAGCATATCATGCAGGTCTGTACTCACACTTCATTTCTGTGCCCTGCCGTAATGGCGCAAAGCGAATCTTTTCAAGACTGGGTCCTGAGAGTCGGAACCACGTTAATGCAGATGTCTTCAACAGCATGGGTGCAGCATTAAGGGTGTGCAGCTCCATCCGGTCGACTAGCTTCGACCGTGTAGAGTAGCAACTGTAGAACTACAGCCAGATCTATCATTTGTTTTCAAAACAAGCAGTGCAACACAACAAGCTGTGCTTTGTTGAATCTGAACGTGGGCTGAAATGATTTCGACACTTAAATACAGATACATCAATCTGATATGGCCTAGTCGAAGAGCCAAACGAGCCACAAGCGGTTGACATGCAGTTTGTTAAACCTACTACAAGAGTTCTCCGTAGCAGGAAGAGCTCTCATATTTAAGCGTGCTTGTTTGTGATGATGGCACATTTGGAGTTACCACCTCTTGCTGTTACTAAACACAATTAGAGAAAGGCGTTTAAATCTCCTCAGCCTGAAAGATTGGATCGCCCTCTCCTTCAGGAGATTTTTCTCCTTTCTTTGCATGCTAAATGCATGATCAATTCATTCGAAAGTTAGGTCCGAGTTTTCGAAGCTACTGTTTCTTCAAACGTCACTATGGGCAAGGGGCGCACTCGGATGATGTTTTATTACACACAAACGCATTTGCCATGCCACTGCCTTACGTATAGCTCCGTTTTATTCGTAGTACTGGAGCGTTTACGCTCTTTTCGGCCGCGTAAAGATTGAAATTGACTCGGGTCTCTACCCGTTTCATGTACCCCATCATAATTGATTTACATGGAATTCCCATTGGTGGCTCTCTTTGTGTATCTGGATCTGAGGGCCTGATAACAGGCTTCAGAAGATGAAAGATGGAAGGATGATAAGCGTGAGGAAAGAGCTACTGAAGACCCATTGAGGATAAGGAGTGCTATCTCAGGCTACAGACTCTTATCTCCGGCACATAGAGAGGCAGTTCCGCCATATCAGATAGAGCTGAGTAACCGTGCCCAGTTGGCCCCACGTGAAAACACTACTCCGCTATCCCTCCACAAATCTGTCATGGCACCACAGCTTCATGCTGGGGGGAGATTAATCTTCTTGAATCCTTCACTACATCTTTGGGCCTGGATGGAGGAGCTTCATGATGTAAAGCAGCAGCCTGTCGGCTAGTGATGTGAACACGCAACGATGGAGCTGGATTGCGATTACAGATGCGCTTGAATTTTGAAAACCGCTGAAGAACTGACCCCAACGAGCAGCGAGTCCCAAAGCCACATCAGCGTTATCATCTATTTCAAGAAATGAAGTGTGTTTCTTCGATAAAGCGGAGGCTTTGTGAAATTCAGCTGTAGATGCCTGTGGGAAGCCCTGAAGTATTATATTTTCATAATTTTACAACTCATCTGAACCATTGGGACACTCGCACTTTACGGAAAATGCTGAGAATTTTCCCCAGACGTTAAGTAGCAGTGCGGAGACAGTGGAATATTTACACTGGCCTTATGGCTTATTAATGTCCTGTAATAGTCCATTCTTTTTAAAATAAGAGGGAATAAATCTCGAAAACATGAACATATAATTTTATAGTATTTAAAGGACTGCTGTAACTTCATTTGTCTGCCCTAGTTCCCTGCAGATTGTCTTTCCCTTCACGGCGATCATTTTAGCACTTCTGGAGCACCATCCACTTCATTACGTCTATTCGGAAGCATCAGTAAAATATCCGATTCGTTTTAAATTATTCTTTTGGCTTTTAATGTCCTGCACTTCTCCATTTTAGCAGAATGATATTGAATTATTTTGATACAATACAAAACCCTGAATGCACCACTGTGTGGTTACTGTACAGGGTAGTGAAATAAAGACATTTGAGACAGCACTCCAAGCTTTTTTACATTTGTAAATAGACAGAGGATTTTATTTTAGTGTAAAAAATGTGTATCTAATGGATGGAGCGCAATGCATTCTTCTACTCCAGCTTCCAAAGGCGCTGCTTTTAATTAAGCTCCGAGCGGCGCGTCCTCTGCAGCGCATCCCCCGCAGCGGCCAATGTGGCACAGGCTCAGCGCTCTGCCACTCACTTGGGGTTATGTGGGTTCCCGCGGTTCCTGGCCTCAGCGCTGGAGGAGGCCGCAAAAATTTGTGCACCCCGGCACAGTTCCCATTAATCTTATTTGCTAGAGAGGTGAGTGATGGAAGTGGTTTTTCCATGGAGTGCGCGAGGTTTGCTTTACCATGCTTGAGTTCATATGCAGGCGTACGCTCCCAACTCTGTGATCTCTAGACTCTGCTCGGTGTCTGGAGAATCTGCACTTAGTTCTCCATCAGCACCTTAACAGTGCTTAACAGCGCTGCAACATGGTAGAAAAATGAACGTGGACGAGACCAAAACACACGAGTTAAGAAGCTGCAGGCTATTATTTTTACCATAATTGTAACCTGCATCTCCAGATCACAGTTGCCCCGGGTGTCGAGTGATCTTAAATAATCCTTATGTGATGTCTATGGGATGTGTTATCTATGAAAATGGACAGTAATGAAACTTGTTAGGCATTCAAATTTGGCTTTGTGTAGTGCTTTTTAACTGGAGTATTTAAATACATCAGAACAGTGTTGGTGCAAAGCTGTGTGAACTTTGGGTGCCAGGTATGTATGGGTTGATTGACAACATCCAGGGTAACACACACAGGTTGTGAATACACACCAGGAGCAGGACCTGTGGGCTGCTGTGGATGTGGCGGAAAACGTTCCCCCACTAACCGTTGACTCACTTTTTCATTCCAAACGTTGCGGATAAATTCGGTCCTTTCTGACCAGAATTTAATCACATTGGATTTCTTTTATGAAGTTACCCATCGAACCTGCACTTAAATTCAGGTTGCCGTATCATCCCGTCTCCTCCACTATTATTTTTCCCCTGTGCTTTGAAGGAGCTTATCGCAGCCATCAAGACATGGCTGTTTGTTATTGTGACCTTAAGGAGACGACTGCTTGGATGCTTCACAATGCCATGTTTATGATGCGTGTCTCCTGAAAGAACTTTGGCAAGGCCTCAGGAGCGGGTCAGATGAGGAAGCCATGCTTCATTAAGGTACCCGGAACAATTTGAACAGCAGCCATCTGTGAGGCGTAGTCATGAGGCCACTGCCTGGTTCTGTTCTATGCAAAGCCATTGGCGGTGTACTTTCTAGGAGTCATCTCAACCCTCTGGTATATTTTATAATCTCTCTTTAGAAAAGAAGAGGTGATTCCATAGTAAAAAGTAGCAGTGTCTTGTCCGATAATGATATTGAAACGGGGATTGGATCATCTTCTCCTCAGAGTTTTAGTCTGCCAAGTTGGTTAGAATATTGGCAGCCTGTCTAATCCACAAACTGCTCAAGTCAAGCACAGTAAATCCATTAAAGTAGCCCATTACAAGAAAATGCAGGTACGCAACCAACCCCCTGATCAGTGGTATGCACAGTATTTTTCAACAGATACAGCCTCTGACCTCATCAGGCGGGCACGGGTTTTTTTTTTTTCCCCCCACAAGGGCAAATTCTTAACAGCTTATAGTATTTGAGCCTACATTTCTCATTTTCTTAAGACTACAGTAGTAATCTCTGATGAAAAACATTATGGCACAAAGTAGAACAGTATTGGTATGGGTTCAATACACACGCTTCCCAGGCGGAGACGGTCCGGATCCTTTCTGTGTAGAGTTTTTTATGTTGTCCCCGTGTCTGCGTGGGTTTCCTCCAGGAACCGTCCCAAGACCTGCACATCAGGCAGATTGGAGAGGCTAAAATCGCCTGTAGTTGTGAGTGTATTTGTCTGTCTGTCTGCCCTGCGATGGACTGGCGACCTGTCCAGGATGCCTTTCGCCCTGTGAGAGCTGGCATAGTCTGCAGCACCCCCTGCGACCCTAATTAAAACAAGCGGCGATGAAAATGAGCGAGTGAGAGAGTGATTATTATGTATCTGCGTAGGCTAATTGTGTTGTTTGCAAGCCCTGCTTAAGCTTCAGCTGTAAATCTTTCAAGAACACCATGCCTGGCTTAAAGTGTTACGTTGTTCAAATCCAGTTAGGGTTAAGATTCCATAATTGGGTCTCATTTTAAAGTTAACTGGATGTAAATTGATTTTTATTTGTGGTTAGCAACTATTCAATAAAGACGCTGTAACTAACTAGACTAGGTCAGAGGCTGATTTGTAGCTATGCCACAATCGCAGCCTCCAGACGCTCCTGGATGATATGATATGCTGTTATTGCAGATCCATGTAAGATGGGAATTTCAGAATTGTTTAATGTTGAAAACCTTAGCAGAATGTTAAGTTTAATCGAGGCACATTCGGATTTGGTGCAAAAGGTTTTTTTCGTGAACCAGTTTTGCTCTTCAGTTTGAAAGACCATAAAAGTATGTGCCTTGTTTGCGGAAGCTTCGGAGTCAGCGGCATCCCGGTGGATGTCTTCTCACTTCTTTTCCAGACAAGGCTCTGGGAAAGGGCCTGTTGTACGAGGAAAGCCCTGTGCGTTCTCTGGTGTACCGTTTCCTATCTGCTCAGGTGCCAGAAGGCCTAAAAGTGTTCCAACAGGCCAAGAAAGCACACCCAAGCACCCCCACTAGCTCCTTCTCATCTATTTTTAGCCATCTTCCTCTCCCACACTGGTTGTGGTGTGTGCTGAGTGTGTGCTGTTGTGACAGGGTCCCGCATGGGAGCCTTAATGATACAGTGTCTCCATCGCCCTCCCCGTATTCAGATAGTGATTGTTTAAACAGTATCCTGAGCCGGGGACGGGTCCCATGACAACTCTACAAATATTTACCCGCCACGCAGTCCATTGGGCTTTTTCTTTTTTTTTTTTTTTTTTCTGCTGGCTACCTTTTGAGCGTCTTTCTTTCACTTCATCTTTTATTATTGTTGTTGCCCCTGCCTCGGCATCTTTTTTTTTTTTTTCTGTTTTGTTTTCCACCAGAGATCTCGAATAAAGAGCAGGGAAGAAGTTTAGATAGGAAGAAGAGCGCTCAACTTTGTTTTGACCTGTCAGTCTTTACATCACGAACATAGCAAGCTCTGGGATCGTTAGGAGCTGAACACGAGTGGAATGTTCTAGCAGTGCGACGATGTTTAAGTTCATACCAGGTGAACCCACGGCTTCGGTATTGTTGACATGCTTCATATGGAAGTGCATTCCTCCTTTATACTACATTTGTATGGTCCAGTTTTTTGGAAACTTATGATCATCGTTGGTTTTACGGTAATTTGCAGTGATCTCGCAGGAGTGTTTGAAATGGAAACGAGTCTTTCTTTCTTTAAAGGAATGGTTTGCCAATAAAATCAAATGTGCAGCATTTCCAAATCCAAATCAGATGTCTTTATAAATATATATATATATATATCTAATGTATCTAATAAACAATAGAAGATGTGCATCATTAAAACGTCCCACAACTGCTTTAAACTTCATCCAGCTCTTCAATTAGGTGGCACCAGGAACAAGCAAGACTTAAAAATCATCATTGTTCAGTTTAATTTCTTTTCTACTCTTTTTCTGTTTTCCCAAACAAAGCACTCAAAATATTTGTGGGTGACCTTGTCCTCAGTATTTTTCTGGCCTTGTGTTCTAGTTGTAACAGGGAGCAAGTCTTTCTAAGGACCCATTCATAGACAAAGCCTTGAGCTGCCAATTGTAAATTTAGATCAGGACATTGAATTGCACTTGAAGCCTTTAGCCCCAAAGCCAGACTGTTAAATATATAGTCCGTAATACATTGTACATTGAATAAGCAGGTATTGTATAGGTCCGGTGTCACTGTACATAAAATACCCTGCTGATGCTCAAGGCTGGACAGTTTAATCTGTGCATCATTACCACACACTAAATTACCCTCTCTAGGCCTAGGTTTAGGCTATGCCAAACATCAGCTCTGCAAAGAAATATACTGCTCTTAACCTGCTTTTTCCAGAAAGCTAAAGTTTTGAAAGAAAAATGGTGGGGAACAAATTCCTTTAGCCGGAGTCACTTAACCGCTGCACTTTAACCTGTCAGTGGACGTGTCCTCTTTTCCTTCAGCCTTTAAATGATGGAACTGCTGTGTAAAGTTAGCGTTTTGTCTTGTATAGATCCATATTAAGGCATTACATTCTGTGTTGCTCCAGTGACTGTGTCCCGTTTCTCTTTCTATTTGGTTTGCGTCCTTTTCACCTACAGATGATGGAAAGATCTTCCACGGCAGTGGAGTTGGAGATCCATTTGGGCCGCGCTGTTTTGAAGGGGATATTATGGGTTGTGGGATCATGTTCCCCCGTGATTATGAAGGTGAGACCTCGCTAAAACTTGGGATTCGACAAATGTTTGTTGCTGTTGGTTACATTAGTAATCACATGATCTACGGATTATTCTGACAATTCAGATTTAAAAAAAAAATAAAAATAAAAAAATAAATAATGGGCTCAAACGGATAATAACCGAGCCAGCCAAATAGATATCTACATTTATTTCTATGTTTATTTATATCTATATAGCAAGGTGTGAATAAGGGAAGGTATGAAAAAGAGATATGGAAGGTAAGGAATTTGCTAAATTGCTGTAACGCAAGATGGTTTATCATTGAAATGCCTTGCGTGATTAGACACAATATACACTTGTGTCTAAGGTGATCAGTGACATGCTATTTAACAATTTATGACATGACTATCTAAGATACACTGAACTAATGTTTTCACTAAGCTGGTTTTTTTAAAGTAGTAAAAGAAAGTGAAGTAAAAGTGACTGTTTGTCATTGTGAAACACAGTACAGCGCTCAGTGAAACGCAACGAAATGAAACCTCTGCTTTTAATCCATACACACTTGTGCAGCAGGGGGCAGCTATTTAAAGCACCTGGGGAGCAGTGATGGGCATAGTACCTTGCTCAAGGGTACCTCAGAGCAGCCTACTGGCCTGGGATTCAGTCCTAGGGCCTAGACCCCAAACACTAGACCATCGCTGCCCAACGATTTGGCATGAAAAACTTGTCCTCCAAGTAATTAAGAGTTGAAACTGGATGACAAGCTTTAAAATGAATAACAGAATGAAACCCTTGAGTTTAAGTTCCTGGAGTAGAGAACATCCTGAGTTCTGCGTTCCATTGGCTTTATACTGGGACTCTGCTTAGTAACAACAAAGTTTAATCTATTGCCATGAACTCTACACAAGGGTGTTGAAAATATCCCTGTCACTTTTCAACTCTGAGACATGTTTCCATCTTTCAGATGAGATTGAAGATGGGGAGGCAGCAGATGAGCGCCCAAAGCCTGGCCGTGTTCAAAACTTTTTGTACCTATACGATGAGGACGAGGAGGAAGAGGGAGAGGAGGCGGATCAAGACCAGGAAGGCAGGAAAGTTATGGTAAGTGGTTGTGACCAGATTTACAGTTGATTAGGTATAAAAAGAAACTATAAAAGGTTCTCAGTGCAACAATTCTAAAACTGTGAGCTGAATTGGGTTCTACTAAGCGGCAATTTGAATGATCACCGGTGTGCTCAGTGATTTTATTGTTCCACGAATCGGCAGTTCGGGTCTGGTTAGTAACTATTGCGTGCCGAAGGGTCTTCTGTAATAAAACTGAGCGCGCTCATTGCCACCAAGCTTGATAATGAACACCTCCACACAGCATGTCATCAATGTTACTGAGTGCACTGCCGTCACATGGTACATTGCTGGTGTGAGCAGTGTCCTCCTCAGATAAACGAATCTAGCGTAATCGGTGCTCTAAAAACTCATTCTAATCAATAGATCATAATGGTTTGTTTGATATCTTGGGGAAACGTTTCACTTATGCATTTTATTCATATATATTTTTTATGATTGTGTCCAAATTTAAGCTTTACCCATTAATTTTATATATTAAAAGATAATTTTCTACAAAACTCACACACCTTTTGTGCCTCGCTTCTCACAAACACACACACACACACACACACCTATGCATGCACACACACGCAAAAGATTCTTTAAAGGGTAGCATTCGATCCTTTGAATGACATGGCTGTGTTTTTAAGTCCTAGATGTCTGTGTGTGACCCAGACTGTTTCATCATCAGGGGCACTGGTGTTTTTAAAAGCATAATCATCCACTTTTCTCTTTTCCAACACTGGCTCCCTGACGGGCACTCATTTGTCACGGCAAAACCTCAAAGCCTTAATTTGACAGCCACATAAATTAATCATCAGGTTCTATGTTACACGTTGCCTCAAGTGCAGGCTGGAGTTGCCTGCACACAAATTTAAGGCAGGAGCGTTTTCCCTCAGCAGAGGCAGATCTTCATGTGGCAGCTTTGTGCATGCCCTCTCTGAGTACTTTAGATTTTCATGGGTGTGAAGATCATTCTCGGGGGATTTCAGTAATGATTTGATCAAGCGCTCGACCACAGAGTCTTGCCCGGTAGCGACGGGTTCTACCTACCTTGCTACGCTTTCACGAGAATATTGCCTGGTGCGCTGGATTTCTGTACGTATGAATGCAGTATGTTTACTTTTTTACGTTGGAGACTGCGGGTTCATGTGTTGACATATTTTGGGTGGTATGTTTGTGCTCTATGGCTGCCTTGTATTTCTTAGGCATCATTAAAAAAATGTTTTTTTAAAGCAATTAAAAGCTATCAAGCAGTGGGGCCTTCTGTCACAAAAATCCTGCGTCATATAAAAAGTGCTGGCTTGATTTAACACCCTTTTCATACACACACATGGACTTGGTGTGCTTTATGTAGCTAATATTTCATTATTGTTCCTCTGAACTTTGTTAATTAGTTCATTAGTGCGCTAAGCTTAGGCCATTATTCTTTTTTTTTTTTTGGAATGAATTTTGCTTTTGCACTCATAAGGATATTTCAACCTGGTGAGGATTCATTGGATGTGCATCAAACCTGGCAAATAGAACCGATCCTTAAAAGCTTTGAGTCTAAAAAAGCCTTCTTTGTGTTCTTTCTAGGTTTTCTTCACCCGGAATGGAAAGATAATTGGGAAGAGGGAAGTCATGGTGCCTGCTGGGGGCTTTTACCCAACCATTGGCATGCTCAGCAGCGGAGAGAAGGTTAAGGTGGACCTGCACCCTCTCAGCGGCTGATGGTCTACAGGCGCAGTCAGTCTGGTCCAGCACCTCATGCTACGGGCCGGTCCTCAGGCTTTCAGCTGTCTGTCGTTTACAGCCAACGCGCACGGTTAGAATGGACGGAGGGAATCAGAATCTGCATATCGAATAATTTAATGCGATTTTTGTTTTTCATTCATGGGTGAAACCAACACTGTAGAAGGGGATCCATATCAACCTCCCGTGACCCTTCAACCGCTAATGCATGATTCCCATTTAAACAACAAAAGCCTCTTATATAGTCTTTAGATGCATCTGTCTGATTTCGGACGGTGCTTTCTGTTCTTTATTCGTTTTTTGTTGACGGTTCTGTATAAAAGAAAACCATGTTCCACTAACAAGGTAGTTAACAGACTGTATGAAGATTCTGTAAAATGGATAGATTATATGTATACTATACTATATATTTTTAATGTGCTTGTACATAATGTAAATTTATATATGGGCTGATGTACAAAAGATGCCACAGGAGGTAACAATCACTTCAGGAAAACGTTGAATGAATGAACAGATGAATGAAAAAATGAATGAATGGATGAACAAACGCAAAGGGTGAATGGGCAGAGGTTGGCATTTCGGTTAAAATAGCATGCATTCTAGGGGCAATCACATCCCTGAGCATTGTTATCACACTCCCATTCACTCTGCTGCAACCCCATCCCACCCCTCAGCAAATCCTAAAGCTCGTGACATTTTGTCCCTTCTTTTGTTCTTTACTTCTGAATGTCAGAGTTAATTATGTGTCACTTTATCTGCTCTGCCTGGAAATGAGGGCTAGGGCTGGAGCCGAAGAACGTTGTGCGGAAGCTGACGTTTTGCTTCCAGTGATGCATTTTCCTTCCTTTACTTCAATGACGCAAAAAAAACAAAAAAAAAACAATTCTCGCATTCACGCAAAGGACACTGGGGATAGAAAGTTTTATTTCTATGTTTAATAAAGCTGGAGCCTGTATGCAATTCAGTACAAATCAGTTAATGAAAAAACAATATGAACGATTTTAAGCTGTAGTCTTAACCTCGCCTCAGGTTTCACACAATTTCCGTTTTTCCTGATCATCCTAAGTGTCGCTCCATTGACCTGCATCCTCACGTTTTTTGTGTTCGATACAGCTGGACATCATGTTTTGCTTTGTGTGCTTTTACGTGAGTTAGCCTGGTTCACTAATGCCACAAGCACTTTAGACCAGACTGACGTGAAGCTGTGTGTGTTACGGAGAAGAGCTGGTTTAGAGCGTGTGTGTGTGTTTGTATGTGTGCATACAATCAGTGCAGAAGGATGCTGGAGGAGGGTTGGTGGTGAAATCAACAAGATGTGTTCCAGCCGTCTGAACCGACTCCATTTTGCACCTTTAAACCTGCAAACGTCAGCCTGCACTGACTTTTTTAATGTCATGCAAGTCACAAAAATGATATTTTTCCATGTTGGTCAATGCCAAAACTTTCGCATTTTGTCAGTTTGGGTCCCTCAACCCATGTCACCAAAAGGGAATTTGATATTTTCTTGCATATCTGGCAAACGGTTACATTAAAGCGCATTTGTCTGGCCATTTTGGTTGCTTTTTCATTTTAACGTCCGAAAATCTGCATATTGGTGTCATGGCTAACATTTTGTCTTCAGAAAGGGGAGATAAGTAACAGCTCATCTTCCTGATTGCTCTCTTATCCGGGTGTTATTTTGTGCTGTAATAAAACCACGTGCTTTAATTAGCTACAAAAAAGACTTTGGGGCCAGAAGTGGCCTAGTGGTTAGGGAGGTGACTCCAGGACCGGAAGGTTTTGAGGTTTGAATCCGAGACCGCTAGGTTGCCCAGAGGTACCCTTGAACAAGGTACTGTTCCCATCACTGCTGCCTGGGTGCTGCACATAGCTGCAATGCAGAGAATGTGTTTCGTTCACTGTGTGATCAAATGATCACTTTCACTTCACTTTGATTTCTGACAGTTCAAGTTCTATGTATAAAGGAAACAAATCGCTTGCTATCTTGACTTGAATCTTCCAAAATGATCCGTTATTGGAAAACTCTCATTTTTTCCAGTCTTGGCCATGATGGAGGGATTGAAAAGGAACCCTAGGCACCGTTAATGGGCTTAATGCAAGGAGACTAAAACCAAATACCTCCTGTCAGTTCAGATAATACAAGAAGCAGACAGCCAAGTGGTGGTCTTCTGCAGAATACTTCAGATTCTTGTGTTAGAATGTGGCAAGCTGCTGTGTTTGGCCAAGGCTGGAGGCTTGATTTAGTGACGAATGTCACCGTTTTATCTGTTGTTGCTCTAAATGTTCGAAGCTTTAATTGTTAGCCGGCCAGCGTACAGCCTTGAAATGCCTATAAAGACCATTATTATTTCCATCTGACGTTTTGGGGGACCAGCATTAAAATGAGATTCCTTTTCTTAATTACAAGCCCAAATCCACAAAGAATGAGATTTATTCTCTAAAAGACCCTCAGATGGGAAATGCGCACATTGTTTATGTACGAAAAGCGCATCACCGTTCCGAGAATAGGGAGCTCGGATTCCACCGAGAATTTGCAGCAAAAGCCATGTTAGTTCCGGTTGGCTTAGCACATTTAGGAATGTTTGAAGTTCACTCATCTTCAAATCATTATTTCCTGGAAAGGCTGCGTGCACTGCTTATGGGATGTTTTTAGACCCTTTCAAGTTTCCACATTTTATGTTTCAAATATTAAAATGGTTTATTGTTCCTCATCAATCAAAATGACGAGCCGAAAGCGGTTTTTGGAGCGTCTTGTTAATTAATCCGAAATAAAAGAATTCACGAATCTACCTTCAGTATTCACCTTCTGATGTAGCAGAAGGTCAGTACCTAAACTTCATGGGAATTCCTGTAAGCAGCAGAAAATGAAACTGAGAATTGTCCAGGTCCTCTCTGTGTGGAGTGGACATGTTCTCCATGAGTGCGTGGGTTTCCTCCAGAAGCTCTGGTTTCCTCCCACCGTTCAAAGACCTACACATCACTTTCGGCAGTGAGAGGTGGGATAGACTAGAGCACCGCCCAGGACCCTAATTAGGGAAAGTGGCTAAGAAAATGAGTGAGTGAGAGGGAGAGGTTTGTGGCCATGTTTT
This sequence comes from Hepsetus odoe, assembly GCA_017165825.1. Lineage (NCBI taxonomy): Eukaryota > Metazoa > Chordata > Actinopteri > Characiformes > Hepsetidae > Hepsetus > Hepsetus odoe. Next base: position 4,763,197 of record CM029385.1, read on the forward strand.
GAGGAAGGCCTGTTCTGTTTTCAGTAAGACACCGTGTGAACATAGCGAGGTCTGTATGATGCTTTAACTCCATCATATTTTTATGATGACTTGGAACACAGACTAAACCAGGCCTGACCCAACATTCCTGGGCAACGTAAAACGAAAATCAAAAGAAAAGCCTTTTGTGCCAACTGCATCATGATGCTACTAGAAGTAGCAAGCCGGGGATGATGACAACCCAATGATGAGCACTGAGTCAACTGCATCCTTAAATCACTACACAGATAGTCCTTCTCCACCAACAGGGAACCGGTTCTGTTCATGATTATTTGAACCTTGCTGTCCGGTGAACCAGCCCACATTTTGGAGCTGGGCCACTGCAATTAAAGATGCGTCATCAACAAAGTTACACGATGAAAGTAAACAAGGAGGACATGCTCACGAATGCCATCACAGTTTCCGCTGGAAAGGCCAATCTTTTTTATTTTTGGTTCCAGCTGGAAAGCGACTTTTCAGATTACAAACCAATTTATTTGTGGTCGAAAAGCTCTGAACAATCTGGTGGCAGAATGGAGCCAGTTCACTTGACTGTGTCAAGTAGTACAAGATGTTCAACAATATAAATCTAAAGCCTGAATTTTGCACTTTTTTGTACAATTTGTATAAAAAAAGCGTCTTACAGTATGAAAAACCTCATCAGCAAGAAATTTTATGACGATAGGCATGTAGTGTTGCACAATGAGTAACTCATTTCAAGGCAAAGTCAAAAATATCTGGACCTCTGCATTACTGAACCAAACACCCATGAAGTCTAAATAATAGTAGGAAGGTCAGTACCTAAACACCAAGGGGATTCCTTTTCCGGGGCAGCGGCGCCCTAGTGGTTGGGGCGTTCGCTGCATGAGTGGAGGATCGGGGGTTCGAACCCCTTCCCAATAGGTTGCCCTGAGGTACCCTTGAGCAAGGTACCATCCCCATCACAGCTCCCCGGGTGCTTTCAATAGCTGCCCACTGCTGCACGATGTTTGAGTGTGCATGGGTTAAATGCAGAGGTCCCATTTTGTTGTGGCTCACGGTCTGCTGTGCTGTGACCTCACAATGACGAGGGATGTCATTTTCACTTTCACTTCACTTATGCAGAAAATGAACCTTTGAGAAGTGTGCTACCAGGTTTGTGGCCACGTTTTGAGGAAGCCACTGTCTGTGTGAACATAATGAACTCCATCACACGTTTTTAGAATGAATTGGAACACGGACTAAGCCAGGCCTTACCCAACATCCCTAGGCAACGTAAACCCAAAATCAAATGAAAAGCCTGAAAATATTGGGGGCTGTAAAAGCAGCAAAACACCAACAGCATTTTGTTGCCCTGGTTTTGCAATGAAATATTCTTCAGTCTAATTGGATGGGATGTTTACATGTCAGTCAGGAGAGAGACAGGCAGCTCAGCCAGTCCTTGTACTGGATCGTGAAGAGTGACCTGAGCCAGGGTGCAAAGCTCTCAGACTTTAAGTCCTCACAGTTGAACACGAGCTGTGGGTACTGACCAAAAAACAAACTGTGGACACAAGCAGTGGAAACTAGTAACTCTGCAGGGTGTCTTTGGGAACTTTTGGAAGGAACTAAGAGTAGAGCTGCTGCTCCTCTGGGGTCATCTGAGGTGGTTTGAGGATCTAGTTTAGATGCCTCCAGAGCACCTCCTGGTGGAAGTGTTCTGGGCAGGACAAACTCAAAAGGAGGCCACAGGGCAGACCCAGGACATCTTGCGAGGATCATATATCATGGCTGACCTGGGATCCCCAAGGAGGAGCTGGTGGAAGTGGCTGGCGAAAGGAATGTCTGGGCTGCTCAGTCCCAGAGAAGTTGCAGGAAATTATATTGGAGTTTAAGATGTCCACATACTTTAGGCGATATAATGTTGCTCCAGTGCAAATTCAAGAAACAAACATGTTGGCACAAAAGACAAAGAAAACATTTATGCATTAAATATTTATTGAATGTTGCAGGAAACTTGGTCCACTGATATAAAAAAAAAAAAAAAAAAAAAAAAAACTGATGTGCAATAAAAGCAAAAAAAAATAAAAATCTACAGTAAGACACACAGTGCACATAAATTACATAAAAATACATTAGCCAAATCCTGACTTACGTTTGCATTTATCTATTTGCTATTTTTCTAGAGCTGAAAAGTCATTTCATTCCTAATCCCAACTTTGTGCAAAAAGAAAAGCCCCAAGCATGTGTAGCACTTGAATACCTGAAAAGCAATCAGGATAAAAATAACAAAAAAAAAAAAAAAAAAAACACTTTGCATATCAAACACAATGAATAAGCTTTTTTTTTTTTTTTTTTTTTTAAAAACACGCACATCTATTGCTTTAAGAGACGACTATGCAGGAATGGTTAAGACCAACTAAAAGTAGCATGATAAAAGTCCCTACTAAATAGATTTTAGACTAAAAGGGGGAAGGAAAAAAAAAAAAAAAAAAAAAAAAAAAAAAAAACTAGTGGTACAATATACCCATCTACACATTTATATGTAAAAAGTACCAAAAGCATCTGTATTTCTGGAAACCCTGTTTGTCCATTTATTTCATGTGTTGGTTATGTATTTCTCAGCCCTACAGACTTTGTGGAAGATTCTTGGGATTTTCTGAAATTGTTGACTTGCAATCAGTAAAACAGGCACAAAAATAAAAGCTCAGGACAAAGAGCCTCATTGCACACTCAGGATAATACATATTCGACTGGCTTCCCAGACCCAAAATGATAAAAGTCAAAACTTTGATTAAAAGGGATTTTAATGGTCACTATTTATTCCAAGACAAAGTTTAAAGGATTTTTGAATTAAAAAAAAAAATTTTTTAAAGTTAAAAAAAATCCAATTTCCACATATTTTCCTTCAACCGGTTGAGTTTGCCCTGGTAGAGTATATGGTTCCACTACTTAGGAAGATAAGACCCATCATAGCACCAAAGCAAACCTTCCCACATGCCTGTCTGACGGTCTACATTACAGATATGGGGGAAGAGATAGATTTTTACAATTCCTTTAATCGATGTCCAGGAAACTGGCATACTATGGTTTGTAGAGGGCAGTGACCGCTTCTCATCCATGGAACTAAACTGACTGCTGTGGTTTCTTATAAGAAACCTGAGCTGCTGATGATCAGTCTTCATCTTCGTCGTAGTGCCTATTCCTTCTGATCAGCTCCTCAACCGACTCGTCACCCTGGTCTTCCTCTCCCTCCCAGAATCCTACATCCTGAGAGGATTTCTGCCGCTCCGATTCAGATCCAGAGCCCAGCTCTGATTCGCTGAGGGGAGAGGAAGGGGGCGTGATGTCCAGTGAAGTGCTTTGGCATGTTAAAGAGGCTGGCTCCTCCTCTTCCTGTAGGCCATCTTGCTTCTCTGTGACATCGTCTGCTCTCTCCATCTTTTCCTCATCATTGCTCTCTTCCTGTTCCACTTCCTCTTCCTCGTCCTCTTCTTCTTGCATGGGATTGACCAGTTCAACCATTGGGTCTTCAGCAGCTAGGGGCTCTTGGGTCATTTGCATGGGTGACAGTTCTTCTGCAGAAAAGCCCTCTTTGTCCATTGCTTCTGGTTGACCAGGGTGTGTCTGGTTAGGCTGAGTGGTCACTGGGGAGGCGCAGTTGGTGACAGAGAATGGTCGACTACGCTCTTTGAGGGAGGAGCTCCGGCAGATGCTGGACAGCTCTGCTTTGTCTGGGCTGACTGGGGATGAGTCACCCTCTGGTGGCCACTTTGGGCGAATGGGACAGATAGCATCATCAACAGAGGCCTTTGATGAACCTCCCTCACCTTCGTCTGTCCTCGGAGGCCAGGAAATCTTCAGTCTGCCGGTTTCCACAGGCTTCTCCACCCGCTCAGATGAAGTCTGGGCCCGTGTCTCCAAAGTGGCAGCAAGGATGGTCACTTTTTCCAGGGGAGACTCCTCCACGGTGGGACTGATGGTGTTTTCTTTAGGGACCTCCTTCACTTGCTCCTCTAACTCATCTCCCCGTGTCTCCCACAGCTCCTTATGGGGTCGGTGGCCAAAACCTTCATCGTAGTTTCCCTTGGCCTTGAACAACTGGCAAAAGTGGGGTTTGCAATAGACGCTGCTGTGCAGGGAGGCGTAGTTTGCCAGGCTGAGTAGAAAAGAGAGCAGAGTGATTGTGAAAAGGTGAAAAGGGAATTGGGACAGAAAACAAAACAAAAAAAAAAAAAAAAAAAACTAGAAAAACCATATGCAGAGCGATATCCGATTCACACACCCTGACTTAAATACATGAATTGTCGAATGGCATAAAATGATACTGAGGCTTGAGCTCCATGATAAGATTTTTTTTTTTCCTTTCTACACACCTCAGTTTGGTGTTGCAGTGAGCACAGCGGAAGCAAGTGTTGTGATAGATTTGCTGATTGGCTACAAGTCGCTCCAAGGGATACACGGTCTTCAGGCACATCACACAGCTCTCTCGCACAGGCAGGCGGAACTTCTAAACACACACACTTGCATGAATAAATTTAAGCTCTTCCAAACAATCAGAAACAGGTTAGTCAAAGTGTACAAAATGGTAGGAATCAGGAAAAAGTTGCAATGATCTGAGCAATCGAGGTAAGAAATGAGGATTCACCTTGAAAGCTTTACTTTGGCCTTGGTCTGATACTGGTGTAGTCGAAGGGCCTGGTGGGAGAGAGAAGACACTGAGAACACTAGAGGGAGCCACAGGCCTGATTCTTTAGGTGGTGTTCAATAATCCAGAAGATTTATTATTCAGTGCCTGCACATCACTGTGAATTGTCTGATTATGGTTATCGCCATTAAAGCTACTGTAATATATTACTCATAAGGCTGATATTAGGGGTCCAGAAAGCATTAAGGCAGTATATATGAATGTTTGTAGACCAGAATCCTGCTCCACCAAAAGCTCCTCAAAAACCCTACAATGTAGACCCCATCCCATGATCACTCCTAGGATAAATGAGCGCAAAGGATGATGAACTGAAATCTCACCATTGCTGTCCGTAGAGGAACCTTTTCTGCTGCTTGGTTCAGATGTTGAGAGCTGTTGAACACAAACACTGAGTAAAGCCACAGCAACAGCACCCCTTACAGGCAACAGAAAAAAAAAAAACATTCATCCCTCAGATCCATGAAGAACATACCACGTCCAGTGAGGCTGGGGGGACATTCTCCTTCTGTTTCAAACTGGAGCTGCACACCTCCATGTCCAGGTCGTTCTGCCCACAAGAAGGGATAGAAAACCAAAAGGTATTGCTAAGCAAAAGGTTCCTTGCAGACCAGTTCAATCAAAAATGAAGGTGTAGATTGTATGAGTGGCCGCTCAGATTGTATGAGATTCACGAGGAATGAGCTACAAGTGATTTTTCCCTTTGAGGACATTTTTTGAGGCTGGCCAAATAATGCTACCTGGTATCAACGCTCACTGGGTATTTCATCAGAAACACCTACCAAGTTTTGTAGGTTTGTAAGACTGTAGGCCATCTGCTGTAAGCCCAGCCATCGATGGAAAGGAACCAGGAACCACCTTATGATCACTACTGATCAGGGTTGTGGTTCAGTCTCATCACAGAACATCGACACGAGGTATGGTAGTGGTTGCTTCCCTGGTCCAATCATAAAAGCTCTTTTTGTACCTTTTCTGCTGAGTGTCTGTACTTTAAAGGGAAAATATTGAGGTATGGATAAAGTGGACAATAAAAACAGGACACTCACAGGAGTGGAGCAAGGGGTATCTAGTTTAGACACGGCTGCCTGATAGAGGGCCATTCTGTCCCTGAGTGGAGTCGTCTCTACCATTGCATCCAATACTCCTGAGAGAGAGAGGAGACGAGAGAGAGAGAGAGCGGGTCAGAGGGCCACAGTAACAAGAGACACTGAGAAAAATCCAAGTTCACGTCACCAATGAAAAACAGGCATTTCCAGTGAATGTACTACTAGATGACGTTAAGGCTGCTATCAGCACTTTCCACTGCTCTCTTGAACTCTTTCACTGATAATGCTGGCCAAAAGGAAACCTGTAACTCTAGACTTCATAGACTCAATATTTCACTTATTATCTGAGGATCGGTACATGGTGTTTCAGGATATTTTGCTGTACCTTTGTCTCCCAGTTCCATTTTCTCAAGGCTGCTTCCTCCTGTTTTTACTTGCTCCCCAGACACCTGCTCAAACAAAAGACAATAACTGTGTATTTTAATCAAAAACAGAACTAGAACGTAACTGCATCCTTTTTGTTTTACCGTATTTACTGATACTCCGAAAGAATGTACCCGTGAATAAATGGGCCATTTCTATCAGAAAACTGTTTGTTTCGTGTAGTCAATCAGCCAAGATACGACCCTATAAGATATAATATAAGAAAAGTGCAACAGTGGTGTTTTTAATACAACAACATAGATAATATGGGGATCAGTGAGAGCTGGAATAAACTCCAGCATCCCTCAGTTAAATATAAATAGACGGGAAGGTGTGATATGGCAAAAGTAAAGAACCAAGGCTGTTTAAGAAATCTTCATGATACATGATTTGTAACGAAAGTTGGAGCAGGAGTCCCCAAAAATGAGAACCAGTTAAAAATAGAACAAGGAAAGGACTAAACTATAATCAGAAGGTAGTGGGTTTGAGTCCCAGCGCATTAGGTTGCCCTGAGGTGCCCTTGAACAAGATACTGTCCCCAACACTGTTCCCTGGGCGCTGGAGGTGTGGCTGCCAACTGCTGCAGTGTTTGTATGGTTTAACTGTAGTCTTTCGTTGTTGTTCACTGTGCAGTGTTAGCAAAAAGTCACTTTCACTTGACTGTGAAGTTGTGCCTAAGCACCATGTTTGATCAAAGTGCCTGTTGCCTCCTCCTGGAGGCTGTGGCCACCACAAGATTGAAGCGGTGACCCTGGTTCTGCACTGTCCTGCCTGCCACTTCCGTTTCTGTTTTTTCCTGCCTTTAATAATCCATTAATGAGATCAGAGTGACAAAAGAGTGGACAGACACCACAGTCTGTCCACGCCGCCAGGGCCACCAGCAATCCTGCTAAACCTCAGCCTGACCCTACAGCTGGGCCTGCTGCGAGGACACCAGACAGGGCCTGCGGAGGACGACACAGCTGCAGAAACCACAGGATTAGTCTGCTCTCTTAGCTTTGAGATTGGGGTGGGCATGATGGTAGTTATCAAAATAAACACTGAATTAAAGTTTGTCACAGGCTTTTAAAAAGGGTTCATTGAAACTTGCAAACCTCTGGGGGGAAAATAAATAAATAAAATGACCAAAAGTGTCTTCAGTCATTGTGTGTCTTGAGAAAAGTGCTCAGGGCATACATACATACATACATACATACATACATACATAAGGTAGGAAACCACTCAAGCTGTCCATCATTTTCCATATTCTGATTCCACAAATGGCAGACATTTTTAGATTTTTTTAATATATTGTTGAACCCCTTTATCTAGAACCTTGTATCTTACGACACTTCACAGCCTGTCACAGCTCCCATTTCATTTAAATATATTATTCAGCAAAATAAACAAATGAGGGGTTGGCTTAAGACAACACAATACTGTACAAGCGAGAGACCTATCGCACTCAGAATGAACCAAAAATAGACTAATCAGATAAAGATTCATATAAATGTGTCCTTTTTGTAAGACTCTCTAACTTTTTGCCTGCTTTCCACTTAAAAACACATGCTTCCCCAGTGCTTTTCCACTTTTGTATACATTCATTTCCATTTTTCATCAAGTTTACATACAAAAATACTTCCTTTACAGACCTCACTGATGCTTACTGACCAGGCATTTTAAGACGCTCATTCAGCAAAACTGCTCACTGACATCTCAAAGCTGACACCTGAACTGGAATCTGAATGGCTCATGCAATTTAAGTTTAGAGTACCAATTGCTCGAACTGCAATCACTGATGCTCATTAGCAAAGCATTAAAAGTCTCTAACCCAAGTCCTGATACTGCTCAAGTCTCAGCCGAAGCTGCATGCTAGAGTTCTAATAATGTCTTACCTATTAAAGGAGGCCTCAATCCAGCTTGAATCTGATTCCTGGGAGCTGCTCAGAGCCGTCTGAGTGTGAATGCGTGTCTGTCCAAGCCTGACTGTACTCACAACCCCAGATTAGAGATGGGGAGCTTGTCTGTGTTTTTTTTTTTTTTGTTGTTGGCAGGAGGATGGAAAAGGGGGTTGGGATGGGCCCCGAGCAGCTGGTGCAGCCTTTAAATGCAGGGAGGGGGGTTAAAACTGTCTTGTTCCAGCCCTTGGTGGATTAGCCATCAGTTGGAGAGGTGGGGAGGCAGGCAGCAGGGCCTGCAGTTACAGTCTCCAGACTGAGCAATGACACCAGGGGAGCAGGAGGCAAACACAACACAAAGGGCCCCGAGGGGGGGAGACACAGACAAAGGCCTCTTACACTAATCCAACATACAAAAGAGCCGGAGCATCTGAGACAGCCCGGCCATGACTGCGTCCAAAAAAAGGGAACTGGGGAAGCGAGGACCACTTTCAGCTTTTTGTTGTATCCAAGCAGAGATTTGGTCAAAGCTGGAAGAAAAACAGCTCTCACAAAATGGAAGAAGGGGTTTAAAGCAAAATTTTGATTGAATTTGATTTGATCACATATTGTAGTCATTTTGCTCATTCATCTCTAACAGACTTGATTATGTGGTTACTGAAACTGGAGCACAGGGTTCTTCCATTGTGGACCAGCGGTGCCAGCACAGTTGGGCGCTTCTCCTGCTCAAAAGGGCCTGGTTCAACCAAATACCAGCTTAATGGGCGTGTTTGAGTAGGGAAATCTCTGAACTCTGCAGTCAAGGTTACTCCATTTTAAATTCTATTCAAATTTATGATTATTTGGCTTAGTTATTCATTTTGAATTACAATCTTAGTTATTACGCTTAAATTAGTAGGTCATTATAAGGACATGTCCCAACATAACTAAAAGAACTGCCTGTATTGATTACTCAGTCATCAGATTCATCACTTGAATATAATTAATAATGATGGCCTCCCTCAGAGTCTGCTGTGTGAACTATGAAAATCAAAAAACATACTATGGTTTCAAAAATGGGACTTGTGCCTTGTCCAGGAGTAATCGAATGAGTCTCGGCTGATTAAAATTTCAGGCTCATATTGACTTCATCACATGCGTAGCAATCAGATAAATGACTGTTCAAATCAACTGGGATTCCGCTTTGTCCAATTCATAGAACATCTCAATCATCAAGAGTCTCACAAAGATGCAAATCACTGCAGAGCAATTATAGCCACTTAATAAGTGCTTTCGCAGAGCAGCATATGGCTGAAACCTAAGAGCTCAACCCCCCTGTATAATGATCACCCTGTTCAGCAGCACATACGTCAGCTCATCTTTCAGACCGAGTCATTTGATTTCTCTTCAAAAGCATCCCGAGAGAGAATTAGCTATAACTGGTGACCAAAGTTTGTTTCCTTAGAGCTTCATTTCGCTTGCAGTCAGAAAGCTATTGTCCATTTTCATAAAATTTCTCAATTGTTTTATGTCCTTCAAATCTCAGAACTACATGTGATTTGTACATTGCTTATTGGTGGAGTATATAATTAAATAATAATTAAAAAAAGCTACACTTGGTCATACATCATGTCTAATCAACTGCACTGGAGTCAAAAAGAGAACGGTGCAGCTGATTTTTCGGAGAACCATTCCTTTCATGCTTGATGCTCGGCTCCACTGCCTCATGACCTCGCCTCAAGCTAGCATAGAAGAAGCCAGGCTTTCTCCCAGCTGTGCTCTGGTCATGCGGGGCCTAGTCTCATGACATCACCCCAGGGAGCTGTGTAGCTAAGCATAAAGTGACCATGACCTCTGGTCAGGTGATGAACAGTGGTGCTGAGGCCATACAAGGGTGAGAGGGATGCATGGTCAGGCTCCATTAGAAGCCCCAGGGAAGTGTTCTCACACTACCTCCATACTGAGATGATCAACACCACCTTGACCTTTCTAAGGCAGCAGGACTGGGCGGGGGGATATATGAAAATTAAGGGAAAGTTTTCAGGCAGATGGCAAAAACTTAAGAACACGCTCCCCCAACAGGGAGATAAAAATGAAACCATCACCCTGGATGCATGACTAAAAGATCTGCCTTTGTGGACCTAGATTGTGTTTAATTTTAGTTCAAGAAAGATTTTTCCCCATTGATAATTCACCACCGACACCACAGTTCAGTCCCAGGCTAGCATACATCCAGGAGACCCGTGGAGAGAATTTAAGGATGGCGCCCATCCCGCATCAATATTCTTCCCACTTTTTTTCTCTCCCACACTCCCCATCACTCCCTCTCTTTTCCCCTTTTCCAGATAAGTAACTGACCACACATGCTCTTTCATCCCAGAGAAGACACAAGGCGCCTTTGTCTCTAGTTATGGCCCTGCTTTATTTTGAACACACAACCTTTTGAGCCAGCAGTAAGATTAAAGAAGGCTCTGAGTATGGATGAAAAAAGGGCTGAACATCAAAGTATAATCCTTCCCCCCCAACAAAAGGTTGGTAGAATATTCAATTTATGCCAGCACTGTGCCAACTTCCACATTTTTCATATAAGAAGGGCTTTATTATTACACTGACCTGGATTCTGAACCAAGACTTAGTGCATAATTTCCCTTTCACATCCAAAAAATCCAGCAGCAATCACTCAGTGACTGAAGACCATCAGCGAGGCCCAGATTTTAGTAATAACGCTCCAAACTTTTCCCAACAGTTGAGAAACTTTAGATCCATTGCACAGTGGACAATGATGTGAAAAGGTACATTAGGTCCTCTTAAGGTTCATTTATACACTGAAAGGTACAGTTTCAATGGGAATAATTTTGATGTGAAAAGATAAATAAGGATCAGAACCATAACTATGTAGGACCAGGTACCCACCTTGTTCTCAAACATCATTTTGAGGCTGCTGAGCGGGACGTTGGGTTTGTCACTTGGCATACTGGTCATTTCTGCTGCCTCTGGGCTCCCTGCACCTCTCCACCCACAGTCGTCCATACTTTGCTCTCCGGGGCTCTGGAAGGACTCTTGACTAACCTGGGCCAGCGTGGCGGTAGATGTATCTGGGATTTCCGTGGGGTTTTTGTGGTCTTTGGTGTGTCTGGAGGAGATGCCTGGAGATTTTGATGGGATGTTTTTATCGGAAGAGCCTACAAACCTCTGTGTTCCCAATTCTTCAGTCTGGTCCTGAATTTTGCTGTTTGGTGCTGGAGTCTCATCAGGGAGAGGCTGTTGGACCTCCCACCGCTTCTTCAGGACACTGAGGTTTCCACTGCGCAGGGCAGGAGTTGCACTCTCCACAGACTAAAATGAAAAGGGATTCCCTATTAGAACTGATTTACTCTGAGTAGAAATGTGTATTCAGTTGCAGACAGTGTGCAGTCATTGTTTTAATAATAAATTTTAAAAAAACCACATGTATCTCCAAAAAAGTGCTTTAGTAGGAGGGTGAAAAAAAACTAGTGTGCATGCATTAAATCAGGAAATTCTCAATTTCTCAACAGGTCCATTTCAGATCATTTATTACCACATTAACTTCATCATCACATATTTCAGAAGTTTGTTGAGAAACCATTCTTTAGAAACTTCACATATGAGAATAGAGGTGGTGAAATACATCTGAAAACTTCCATGCAGAATGCAGGAAGTGGAATTCCCCAATACTGCATGCAAACTATACATTATGATGTATGGTGTGAGTAATTTTGGACTCTATACTGGTCTGTCATGTAACCTTTAGACCATAGAGAACCCTGTTAGAAAATATACCCCCTGCAAAAATGTAGCATAGAGCATTTTGATTAAAGTTTGAGATTGTAGACATAACCTCAAGCTAATTGCGCCTAACCTTCAAAAAATAATCTACCCTACTACTGTTGGTTGTAGAAGCTTAATATGAGAGCATTTCCAGAAACATACAGAATGAAAAAGCTTTGGCAACTGGAAGGGTATCAAATCAAAACTATTCAACAGGCTGTTAAACAATGGTCTGAGAAGAAATCTGCAAAAAATGGTTGTTCAGTCAAAATTCCCTTAAGAATTTGTGAGAACAGAAAGGAAATGAGATACATGCTATAAAGTGAATAAGCATTTATGACAGTATGTTAGTTTGGTAGAAAACAAGGACAAAAAAAAAAGAAGAAAACCTGGTGACTTGGGCAGCTCCCTCAAACTGTGCTGCTGGAAGTGAAAGAAAGCCGTCCCAGATGTGAACGGTTAGGAACCCACTGTCAGCCCACCCCCGAACAATACAGAAGAACTAGGAAGAGAGAAAAGGGGAGGAGGAGGAAAGCCATAGAGAGAGAGAGAGAGAGAGAGAGAGAACCAGAAAAGAAGGCATTGAGAAACATAGAACAGGCAGTTCAGGAGTAAATATAGGAAAAATCTGCTATTGAGTCCAGCAGTGTGTATTTTGAACATGAGTCACTCAAAATTCATAGTCTGCTCCCTGAGAGTTCAGACAGAATTTCTAAAAAGAAAGGCTACCCCCCTGATCAGCTATATAAACTACCAGGAGGGTTTCCTGTGCTCCAGACCTGATGGTCCACCATCTGAGTTCTCATGATCAGATTGATCAGACTCTTCTTCCTGCCTTCTTCCAGACCATCTAAAAACTCCAGGATCTCTTGCACGTGAACTAACCAAGGCTAACCAAAGCTACACTGAGCCCACGCTAACAGAGCTGCTGCTATTTGATTAAAACATTTTCATGAACTCCTTACTGCAGACCTTAAATCTGCTGACCACAGACTGTACCAGCCAACAGCTGTTAAATCTGCTTTCTTTGTTCAACTTATAATAGACATCTTTTTAGTAACGAAACTTCTTTTCTTTCTCGATTATTTGACGTTGACCAGAGGAGGATGGGTTCCTCTTAAGGTTCCATCCTTCCCAGTTTTAGGGAGCTTTGCCTCGGTCACCTTGTCACTCAAATAAAATTTCAGCAAATTTCCAGAAGTGCCCAAATTAAGATGATCCGCTGAGACACTATATCTAGATGCACTGATGCTAGAATGATTTTGCAGCTAGGATGTTACTGGGAGGAATAAAATGGATTGAAAGGTCAGGGTTTAAACCCATTTTTTTCTTTTTAGCTACTGAACTTGGGTGGGCTGATCAATTGCATTTGGGTAAGGGAAAGTTCATGAATGTGACATTTAACCTGTCTGCTGAGTTAAAGAGATTATTTCTTATTTCTAAAGAGTGTTGTTCTAATTCTTCCAAACAGACACTACAAAAATATCACTGTGCCTCAAAGACCACCACAAACAAGCCCTAATATCGCACCATCTACTTTCAACTTTTCACATTTGAGGTCACAGAAGCCGGCCATTCCAGCCAGTGCAGACATTGCCAGCTACCCGTCAGATCCAATCTGATGCCAAACCAAGTGAATCACTCAGAATCCTGACCTTGCTCTTATCCCCAGGACACTTACCTATTATAAACCACTGAGCTTCCACTAAAAACACACTTCAGTCTCTTCAGGACTCTTCTGTTGGCCAGACAGGTGTAATATGTGGAATTGTAAGATACTTGCCTACAGTCCAATGGAACAAGAGGTCGCAGGTTTGAATCCCACCTCCTGCACTCCCACCATTGGGTTCCTGAGCAAAACCCTTAACCTTAATTTGCTCCAGGGGGACGGTCCCGCCGATCAAGAATGGAAGTCGCTCTGGGTAAGAGCGTCTGCTAAATGCCGATAATGTAAAAATTCGATTGTCTCACTTTACCTTTCCAAAAAAAAGCACGCTAGAAAAAGGTTTTGTGAACATGAAGCAGTTACTGCTTCTGTACACCACGTATCAAAGTGCAATGATCAATGATCAAAGCAAATTCATTCATTTGAAAAGCGTCCATGCTGATGATAAAACCTATTGTGTTTGGAATTATTCCCTAAACTGTGCAACTAACTTTCCATTTCATAGATTATTGCGACTAGACAAAGAGTGAGTTACTGAAACTGTTTACTGAATACTTAAGTGCTCACAAACGTTTGATGAGCAGTGTTTATAAAAAGGAAGAGAACAAGAAAAAGTTTATTTCTTCCTGCTCGTATTCAAATGTGCACTGGCTGACCTCATATGTGCATGTCCTGAAATCCCCGTCTTCCAGGCGAAATGAACTCAAACTACACATGACTAATCATCACTGTTGCAACATGAACTGGAAGCTGTTATGTCCTAGGCAAGGGGGGGGGAGGGGGTGACTAATTTTAATGAAAATAATGGGACCCTCCAGAAGAACATGCCTACACACACCTATAATCTAAACACTACATCATCTAGTCAAAATCTAAGCTGTACAGTTTTTAACTGGATAATAGTTTAATAAGATAAGACTCAACAGAAGGCTTATAAAGCAGCATCCAATGTACATTAGCACTTTTCTGGGGATCATAACACTATCATTTTCATCTGTGTTCTACACTAAGATCACTAGTTTCCATCTCTAGCGATGGCGGTTCAATTGGGTGAAAGCATCATGGGGCTATACACAGCAAATAGTCAGTTCCTCAATTTGAGGTGTAGCAAGCAGGAAAAATGAACAAGTGTAAAGATCTAACAAGGGCCAAACTGTGATTGTGTTGACTGAATCAGAGCATCTGGGTGTGTTTTCATTGGATAGTACCTACCTAAAGTAGTCAGTTACCCAAAGCTCACGGATGCATGTGGGAGTGAAGGGTAACCTGTTTAGCCCCAGGTCACAGTAAATCTGAATCTGTTTATACTGGCTATTGATAGAAAGGTGCCAGACAGGTCAGAAAGCCCTTCAGACGCTTATCTACTGAAAGCATCTACAATGGGCATGTGAGAATGATCGAAGGAGGGCAGTTCTGATGGATCACATTTTCATCAGAAGGTGGTTTTAAAGCTTTGGCTGATCACTAACTAAATGTCACTTTATTAGAAAATGATCAATCCTTTATGATTTCTTCATTTTTTTTCAGAATTGCCTACAGTCACAGACCTACACAACAATATCACATCAAAACCATCATGAGAGAAAAGTTTCCTTTCCTCTTTACCCTCTCTAAATATCCCCCATAGGACAATTTTCAAATTTCATTTAAATAAATAAATAAATAAAATAAAAAAACATATAAAAAAATTATTTCTCAAAATTAGTGATAACATGCAGCATTCAATGACCTTGCTGAAGACAACGCCCTCTTTTCCAGCTACCTGCTTATTTCCAGTGGAGACCCATTCTCTGGCTCTTCTGATGGGCCTGCAGTCTTGTCTTTAGGCACTCAAAGTTCCTGCTCCTACATTCTTCTTTAAATCAGTATCTTCACTTCAGCATCCCCACCTGTACTTATGATGCAGCGAGTAACCAGCACACGATGTGCAGAATAACTAGAGTTTGTTCATCTACAGGTGATTTACCTCCAGATTAAGGAGTCTAAATAGGGATTAAGTGGACGAGCCACTAACTGCAGTGTGTGGCTGGGAAGGAAAGGACACAGGCAGAGAAGACAGGCAGAGTTAACGGTCTGTCTGCTCATTGGCTTCAGAAGGAGCGTACACCTACACTACCATTCAAACATTTAGAACTGCTATTTAGAAGCATGGAACCAACTGAGGGGTAAATAAAATTACAAAGTAATTTTAAACACACTAGTCCTGATCTTAAAAGGTTTCTATTAAGAGCCTTTCAGTGTGGAGAATGCAAAATTCATACTTCTGGAGGCAGGTGACTGGATAAAAATATTCAAAACAAATTTCAGTATGTTATATTATTTTAGTGTATACAGAGTACTAGAAATATTGAATTAAAAAATATATATTTAAATAATTTAAGACATGGAAATTTTAAGGCACTTTGGAACTTCCAAGTGCATATCAAATAATAATAAATTAAGTTAAAAATTGCAAATAAAAAAAATGGTTTTGAACTGTAGGCACATAAATTACAATTGTTGTTTCATTTTGTTTTTTTTTTATTTTATTCTGCCTGCATTGAGTGAATGAGACCAAAGGAGCCACTTATTATTGGGTGATGTATCCGGAGAATAAACATGCTTGAGAGCTTTAAACCTGCAAGCCGAACGTGCCCTCAGATGCATTTAATTCAACGTCTAAAAGGTGAAATCACAACCACTCACTTTTTTCTTGTCCGAGCTGATCTCCTCCGCTGCTTTCTGGTACCTGCAGACAGAAATGTTGAATAAGATTGGAAGAAGGTCTACACAGTCTACGAGATATTCAAAACAGCCTCATGTTTTCTACATGCCTTCACATAAGCTACAGGAAAGGGATTAACCAGTGGCGTTGAGAGAGTCAATTTCATAATATCTTTTTAAATCATCTAATCAAATTATCCTGGTTTAGGAGATAAGGGGATTTGTAGCTCAGATTAAAATGATTTGGAGCTGTTTTACAGAACAACAGTGACTTCTGGTGGTGTATACTGACTGTGCATGAAAGGGGAGAAAGGTTTGGACTCCAGTTAGTCCCATATGACTGAAAAGTAGGTTGCCCTGAAGTTCCCTTAAGCAAGATACCGTCCCCCATCACTGCTCCCTGGGTGCTTTCAATAGCAACCCCCTGGTGTGTGTGGGTAAAAAGCAGAGGCTCAATTACGTTGTGTCTCACTGTGTGCTTTGCCATTTTCACAGTGACAGAAAAATACGAAAAAATAAAAACAAACAGAAAGCGAAAGTGACTAATTTAAATTTGGGCTGCTTTTTGAACAAGGTTCAAAGCATATCAGCCAATCAGAATCTCATATACATCAGTCCTAAAGGCACAGTAACAAAAAAGTCAGTTTATTTCCAACGGATGATGAAACTAAGGATGTGACAATGAAAATAAATGGATGGGTCCATCAGATTTTATTTCTGATTCTACTGCAGCAACATGAGAATTTAGATTATGCAAATTGACTACTGCAGTGGAGAACTTCTGTGAAACTATGAAACAGTTCGAGTAACTGAGACTGACTTATGGAATGTAAAGACTTTTGCCCTGAAGAGATACAGCAGGACAGCAGAACAGCTTCAGAGATTAACTGCAAAGCAAGACACTTTTGGTAATTCGAGAACGAACACTAATACAATCGAATTTTTATGACTTCCAGTGTGACACCAGTTCTAATGAACATTTGAGCTGTACATCACTGAAACACTGGAGGAACAAGTTTGTGAAATATGAAATGTAAAGCAGAAGCAGGCAAATTTGCCAGGAATGAATGTCTGCTGAGAAAAAGAGAAAGAACAGGAGGCCAAGAGGTCACTCACTGATTATGTGCCTGAGTGTCATCTGCTCAGTTTTGTCTTCTCAAGTATGGATGACCAGATTTCTGAAGCTGGCCTCTAACCTGCCTTGCCTTGTTGTCAAGTAGTTCATATGTGATTTCTGACAATGTATTACAAATCTATTGCTATTAACAGCTTTCCCAAAAGGTGAAGCAACACCTTAGACAGTCCACCAGTGGGCAGCGGTGTCCTAGTGGCTGGGGACTAGGCCCCAGGATGGGAAGGTCATGGGTTCGAATCCCAGAAGTTTGGTACTCTTGAGCAAGGTACCATCCCCATCACTGCTCCCTGGGTGCTTTAAAAAGCTGCCCCCTGCTGCACGGTGTGTATAGGTAAAAAGCAGAGGCTGAGGATTGCGCTGTGTCTCACTGTGCGCTGTACCGTGTTTCACAATGACAAAATAGTTGTTTACAGCCAATCACAGGGCAGATGCATAGACAGCTCACACCTAGGTGGTCATTTTGCATCTCTTGTCCATGTCTGTCTTTGGACTGTGGGAAGAAACCCAAGCAGACCAGAGAGAACCAATGCTGGGAATTGAACCCAGAACCTTCTCACGTTGAGGCAACAGAACCTACCACAGTTCTTCATTTGAGAATCAGCAGATAAAACTTTAATGATCAGCTGAATGCAAATTGAGAACGATTGCATGAAGGAAATTCAGTTTTCAGCTAAATTGAAATTAAGACAGGCTGATGGAGCAGCTGCAGAATGCAGCCAAACGAAAGACAGAGCTGGTGCACGTACAGGACGTGTACGTACTTTGAGAAGCGCTCAGCTATAGCCGTGTTCTTGCCTCCCACAATAGACAGCTCTTTGGCTGTGACACGCAGAGACTGGGAGGCCCATTGCCTTCTGTCGAACGAGCTGACGGCCATCGCTGCTTCTTCTGAGACTGGAAGGAAGAAAAGAAACAAGTGAGCGAAACGAATAAAATTAATACATTTATTTCTGAACTGATAAATAGAATTTGAGAAAGTACAACAATCACCAAGCATGTCACCAAAAAAAAATTAATAAATCCCAATCACACAATAAAGACTCTAGCGATGAAGGAAAAACAGGCTTTGTAACTTGACATCTACATTTCAATTATTTAATTTATTGATCTTATTAGTATTTTCAACAAATTGAACAAAATCTTATTTTTCACCATAAATAAAGCACCTAAAACACTTAAATATAAGCCATCTTCCTAGGAATAGAGGTTCGTAGGTTGCCCTTAAGTGCCCTTGAGCAAAGTACTGTCCCCATCACTGCTCCCTGAGCACATTATATAGCTGCACGGTGTGTATGGGTTAAAGGCAGAGCTTCACAATGACAAAGTAGTCACTTTCACATTATCTCAAATATGGGGGGCGCTATTGGGTCCAGTTCAGTTCTCGTTTCACTTCTATACTTACGTTCTTTGATCATGGGAGTAAATGGCTTGTTTTGGAACTTCATCCATGCTTACATGGATACAGAAAAACAAGTTATTCCCTTTGTACCGTCTGATACGCAGGATCAGATTTCGGACAGAAGAACGAATGGAACCATGTATAATTTTGGAACACCCTCACGTTAATGCTGAGAATGCATTGAATTTTATTTTGACTTTTAAATTGACGATAGTTGGAATGGGATTTCCTGTCCTGCTGCCTGTCCGCTCAGGTTTAATATATAATGTCTCATATTCATGTTATCAATATTGGTACTGGGAAAGGAAACGTGGCATCATGCCATTTTAATCCTAAATATTCACTAAGGTGAGTGTGCTTGGAAGAGTTGTGTTAATAGATTGGTTTTTTTTTTACATTTACTGCAGCAATGGTGACGCTACATGATCTGTAAATGACCGAACAAGTGAAACGCCTGAGGTCTAGAATGACGTTTTGGGGCCTAATGGACATGATCTGTCCTGTCATCCCTTTTCAGTGGGAAAACCGAATTTGATGGAAGAATAACTTCCCTCCACTAATACAGGAAATGAGTAACAGTTCTGATTCAGCTCCAAACACCTGCTACTCACCTGGGTTCCCATCACACACTCTGTCTCAAGTTCTGACCTACATCAGACAGGAGTCAGTGGGATGTCACCCGTTCCCCGGGGCATGCTGTCTGTACCTTATTGTGAAAGAGTTGATGAAGTGCCTAAAAGCAAGTGGAAACTTGCAGACTGCAAGACCTGCTTCTTTCTAATCCAACAGTTAGAGCGGAAAATACTAAAGAAAATACCCACTGTCTGCTGGATTGACATGAAAAGTGGAAAATATACAAGCAGAGTCACGTAGACAGTTTAGAGAAAATTCGTATTTGCAGAAAGCAGCTTTTGGCCTTTAGTTGAGCTGCGCAAAATCTCCTCTGGAAATTGTTGAAACTAGAAGAATCCATCCATGGAAATTAAGTTTTAGATCTGAAATTTTTCTTAATTAATTTTTTTTATTATTAATTTGATCGGGTTGATTTAATTTTCTCTACCCGAAACAGCTGTAATTAACTTTGCACTTTGCTTGAAAGTAGTCCACAAGACTGCAACTGCAAATTTCCAGCGCTCGTTGGTTATTCAGTTTTATTTCTTTCTATGCTTTTCCTTCCTCGAGTAAAGCATATTGAAGTGATGCTGAATAATGTAGTAAATAACCCACAGCTCGTCAAACTGTAATCGCTATAAAAAACCAATGAGTCGTTCAGCTCCAAGATGTTTCCCCTGTAAGACCACCGCCTCAATTTACAGAAAACAGTCTCATTGCCTTACTAACTACCTCTCCGTTGTTCTACCATCTCCTGCCTAGACGTGTGAAAATGCTGAATTAGATGCATTTAAATTGCCATTCACCTGCAATTTAGCAATGTTTGAAATGAACAGTGTTCAGCAAATTAGCGGGCCAAATGTTTTAAACACTTTTTTGGCTGCTGCCTCATAGAACATACTGACTTATGTGTTGTCTGTTGTCGTTTTATAGAGTATTCACGGCTTATGAATACCTGGTGCCTGGTTTAAAATTAAACTCTGTAGATCAGGTCTGGGGCAGAAGTGGCCTAGTGGTTAGGGATTTGGCCCCAGGTTTGGAAGGTCATGGGTTCGCAACGTACTGTCCCCCTCACTGCTCCCAGGGTGCTTTAAATAGCTGCCCCCTGCTGCACGGTGTGGGTGAAAAGAAGAGGTTTTGTTCTGGTTCCCTTTGTGCTGTATTTCACAATGACAAAGAGTCACTTTCACATCACTTAAAGCTGAATTCTGAGCCAAAAATGGTGAATGTGTGTTTTAGCAAAATCTTGACCCAGTATCTCTGCCACATCCCCTTCTGCTCTGTGTAGATAACGGTGAGAGGCATTGTGTGTGTCATGCTGAAAGACATGTGGCAAGCCCTGACACAGCGGCTGACTCACGCCGTCAGTTCAGAGCTCCCCACGACTCACTGTAGCTCATTGTAATCGGTCGTTCAGATTTATTTACAGTGACTCAATGGCCACCAAAGTCTTCGTGAGGTCATGTTCACCCCCACTTCCTTTGAGACACTGCGTAAGCATTTTTTTTTTTTGGACAAACTTCAGCAACCCCATCTCAGCTCTCCCTCTCCACAGCTATCTTTAGTCAATCATGTTTAAAAATGTTAACATTTGATCATTTTAATCATTTTGAGTACCATTTTGAGATTACATTGAGCAAGGGGCTACAATGTATTGACAGTCATCTGCTCCAAAGCCATATGCTGCTGTAGAATACACCATTATAGCTTTCTGCTTAAATTCAGCTGTCTGTTATTTTGTAAGGCTGAATAAAATGATTTTTTAAATTATTTTATCACAGGATTTCAGTTACTGATGGCATTAGTTGGTGTTCCTCTCATTAAAAGTGAAAGACTACCCTTGTCATTGTGAAACGCAGCACAGCACAACAACAAAATTCAATCTCTGCATTTCACCCACACACACATGCAGCAGGGGACAGCTTTTGAAAGCGCCCAGGGAGCAGTGATGGGGTGGTACCTTGTTCAAGGGCAACCTACTGGTGAGGGAATCGAACCCACAATCTTCTGATCTGGGGCAACTCCCTAACCATTAGGCCACCGCCGCCCTCGTGATCCACTCATCAAAATGATGAAGGTTTCCTCAACGAAAGTAACAGCAGCCAAATATCACTACACTTGTATGTCTGAGGCTGAACTAAAATTTTGTACTGAGCATTTTTCTTGCAGTCTGACCATTTAATTTCCTTCTTTGCCAGTAAATCTTTGCTCTTTAGTTGGTTAAAGTGTGATGCACCAAAAGACAATGACAGCAAGGTCTTGGGTTTGATCCCCGTATGGGCCATTGATACTTATTGGGACAGTGGTGGCCTAGAGGTTAGGTACTAGGCCCCAGGATTGGAAGGTCATGGGTTTGAATCCCAGAACAATAGGTTCCCTCGAGAGGCTGCATTTTGTTGATGTGTGTTTCACAATGACCAGCAGTTACTTTCTCTTTACTTCATAAGATTATAGAGAATTTTATAGGAAATGCAATTTGTGATTAAGTAAATGCTTTAAACACATACTCATTTAACCTGTCACTGCTCTCAAAGCGCTACCTCTTGCTGTAGGTGTAAACAAAGTAAAGCCAGGACTAGAGATCATGCTGGTGTATGGGAGGGAGCTGAATTCTCTTTAAATGTCCTAGTCATTATAATGATTTCACGATAAGCAAAAAAAACCCAAAAAAACAAAACAAAAAAAAACACTACACTGCAGCAGAGTTCCTTAAATAAATTGAATTAAGTATCAACACAGCCAGATGAGGAAAGCATCTCCTACAACACATGGAAAGTCATTCCTTTTGAGAAATGTAAGCTCACGGGATATGATTCAGATCCTGCCACATCCTAAAACCCCCCTACACAAACCTCTGAGAGGTCAGAGGTTAACAGCTTAAGCCATCAAATTCAGCACAGGGGTTTTCCAGATGCATTGAATACAGGATGCCTCCCTGTTCAGTCTTCCAGCTACAGTAATTCATTAAGTTTCGCCGCTGAAAGAGTGTGGCTGGTCCACCATATAATTCAGCTTTAATGACAGGATATGTCAGGTCAGCAAAGCCACATCAACACCGCTGCATGCTAAAACAGACCCCCCCATCACCACCCACCATTCCAGAAAACACTTATCCTACTCCCTTCTTCCAAATTACCCATTTCCAAAATCAGATATGAAGACTGTTACACTCTAGAGCACACTGACATATACCTTCCTTTTAATAATACAGACCAAGGAGCCTGGAGGTTAAGTTTCTCCAAATTAAAGTAGGATTATGCAGCAGGTTTTGTTGGTCACAGAAAAATATAAAATGCAAGACAGCAGGTTTGAAATAGATAAAAAAATGAGGTCTGTCTAATAGAAACATCCCCAACTCTCCTGGATAGCCTTGAGAAAGCTTTGGAGAATACCCCAGAAAAAAAATCAGTGAATGCAGAAGAGCCAGCTGTCTGTCCTCTACTGCACAATGACACATGACAAACAAAAGTTATCAACAAATACATCACATACCTTCAACAAGGGCACTTAGTAACGAATCCTCCACTTGTGCAGCTTTTGTAGATCGTTTCCTTTGTTGACAATCGTCTCCCACCGTGCCTGAGCTCGGTCTGAGCGGATCTTTGCTGTTTCACGCTGTATGTGTGTGGGAGGGTGCAATGCTGAGGCTGCTCTCAGCCAATGAACACACTGCTCTCTCCTTCACCTAGCAGGTAAGGTCCTGCCCATCCAATGCATGTCTCTTCAGGCACTATCAGTGTGGCCATCAGGGTGACTCAACTCCAGACTCCCTCAGTGGACTGGGAATAACCCCTCACAGTTCCTGGAAATAGCATTCAGTCTCCACCTCCCGGGAGAATGAAATCATAAATCTGAAACCAAGCAAGACTTCACAATTCTGGAGAAACATTGAGGGGGAAGAGTTCAAGTATGAAGCAAGGCTACTGTTTTTTCCCCCCAAATTAAAGCACAAAGTAAGGAAAAACCCAGGCTCTGAAGAGTTGGACCGAAGTCAGCCATTACTGTCTGAATTACAGCCCTTCCTGAAAGTGTGCAGGGAAAACATCCACAGTGTTTGGACTAAACTGCATGTGTTACTACTTCAAAACTCCTTTTTGTTTAGTGGAAATGCCAGGTAATTGAATATGGCTTGTTTTTGGATGTTGCCTGTAAAAGGTTACTGCATGTGAGACCCTAATATATTATCTAACAGGTTGCTATGGGAATTATGTAAAATATGTAAGCTGCACATAAATGCCCCATCAAATAATTTACACGCCAAAGTTTCAGAGCTGGGTTGACCTTTAACCTTTAAGCAGAGATGAGGTTTGTCCATTTAAACAGGTAATGGAGGTTCAAAAGCACATGTCAGTTTGACTTGGTTGGAGGCATCTGTCTGCAGCTTGCAAAATTGCTTACCAGTAAAGGGATGCTTAGCCCAGTAGCCTCAGCTGCAGTGGAAAACAAAAAGGAAATGAATGCAAACTTTGGCCAAATAAAACATATTTCAATAATTTGTATATTTGAGCCGAGCTGCTGTTTTAAACAGTCAAGGCTTATAGGGCAAGCGGATGGCCTGTTTCATCTAGGCCAGGAGTTCAGCCTATGAGAATGTCTTGTCCGTATAATCCGAATCACATGGGTGGCCTTTTTGAGGGTGGGCTTGGCCCAGCATGCCTTGAGCTAACTCTTCTCAACACATGAGCACATTTCAAGATCTTTAAAAGGGATTTAAAGCTCCAGCACAATACTTTGTGCTCTTTAAGGTGTGGTGAAGATTGCAGAGGTCTGCAGCTGGGGTGAGACAGTTGCATGTGCCGGAGCTAAAAAAAACAAAAAAAAACTCCTTAAAGCAAAAGTTCATCTGAAACTCAGTATGCAGTAGTGATCTGTGTTAATGAACAAAAACTGACCACTGCAGACCACCATTTCCAAAATCACCAGGGCTGGCCTTCGCAAGGCTTGAGTGTGCTGAGAAAAAGTTTAGGTGATGTATTTTTATGGAAATTATTTCAGCGACTGCAGCGTTAGCCAAAGAAAATTAAACAGGTCTTGGCTGATTGGCTACACTGGTTGTAAGGTAAGCAGTGGGATGGCTTAATGACCACTGAAACAAAATAAAGCATATTGACTGTTGACACCCCCACTCCCCTTCAGCAGCCTACCAATCACATATTTAGTGAAATTGTGTAAACTAAAACACACACACACTCACTCATTTTCATAGCCACTTGTCCTAATTAGGGGTGGAGAGTGCTAGAGCCTATCCAGGACGAAAGGCAAGGAAACACCCTGGACAGGTCAGATTTTATTTGCTTTTGAACCCTTCAATAAGTGTTCTCATTCAACCATGCCAATATCAAGATGGACTACAGTAACAGGATTTCTCCAGCTCTTCCTGAGGAACTCATTAAGTCTAGCACACAGATAAATATTTACAAGGCTATAAGTTTCAGCTGATTCTCCAGGGAAGACAAACAACTCAGCCTGACTGGATTCAAGCAGAACTTCCCGCAGCGCTTTGTTTCAGCGGAGTCCCATTTGCCACATGGGACTGCAGAATGCAACAGAAACATTTAATATTGATCTGTGTGTGTCTGATGTAAGTCCAATGTTGGAAGGACATTTAACCTAAGGTTTGCTTAGGACCAATCTCAGGGATCCAAAAGACATTTTCATATCACACTACTTTCTCTGCCGAAGCATTTGAAGCCACCACAGATCTGTGAATTTGTCTCAGTCGGGCCAATGTTCAGGTACAGTTAAGCCTGGACTAAATTACAGTCATCCCCCCGCATTCAGTGCACTCCTGGAAATGAGACGCTACACTTATGAAAGAACTTTGGGGAAATTTAACATGAGAAGGTTTTCATCCTGCCTCCACACAGGTCTGGAAAAGAAGAAAGTCAAGCCAGACAGTTTTAGGCTGTTTCAGGCATTTGGAGGCAATTCAGTAGGAACAGGAGCAGTGTTGTGACTGGGATGCGGACGGTTTAAACACTGCAGTATTGAATCTGGTGTGCTGGAGCAAGAAAAATGTTAATATTTGCAGTGCAGATGGAGGGCCTGGAAACTTTTCCCTAGATGTTCCCAGTTTTCTACCCAATTTAGTCTACCCACCCACTAGCTAGGACTCTCCAAACTACACAATACCACCATCACTGGGAGGGTGGAGGCTTGCCACCTCCTAGCCTTGTGAAGTGGAGCTAATGTGACTTAAAGCAACTAATCTTGAACTGTGGTGGGAGAAAACTGTCACAATAAACACTGTGATTAGTAAGAAGGCTAATTTGCAAAAACAATATTGTGTGGCTCCAGTAGACTTGAATTTGTCACAGTCTGGCCACCCTAGAAAGGTAGTGTGCTACAATCTTTGCATCACATTCTGACTCATGTCTGGGTGAAAAGGAACCCTCACGAGGAAGTTAACGTCAATCTGAAACAACTGCAACTTCTCTTCTTTCAGAATCTGCTGATTTGCTGTGGGGTTTGTAAAAGCGAACATGCTGTACAGTTATACAATAACTGGTCCCAACACCTTGAATCTTTAGAGCTTATTTTGTAAAGCTGCAGAAATGGATAAGAATGACCCAAAAAAAACAACTTTGGATATAATAATGTTAGAGACAAATGCAGTGGGGGAAAAAATATAAGTTTGAAAAAAGTTTGCAATAGCAATCCTGCTCAGTGTAAAGTGACATCAGACAACTTGCCACTTGATAATTTCCTCTGATCGGTAAGCAAGTCTCAAAGTCTCTCTGTCTATCAATCTATCTATATTAGTTATATAGAAATGATTCATTGGATTTAAGCAGATGAATGTTGATGAATGATTTGATGAACATGGTGTTTGCTGTGTTGACTCGGCCTCCAAATGCTCCAGATTTCAATCCAATCAAGCATGAAGGCCCCACCCCACATCCTTCAGGACTTAAAGGATCTGCTGGTGACGTCTTTGTGGAGAAACTCCAGCAGGCCTCCAGGGGTCTTGTGGTGTTCATGCCGCTACAGGTCAGAGCAGCTGATTGTTGTGTGGCTGATCTGTGTGTATTTCAACATCAGGCACAGGGCGGCTCCAGAGCATGAGTGTCCTACTGCCCGAAACCTGCTTACTGTAGAAAACCACAAATATGGCAGTACCCTTTCATTTGTTTTTCATGCAATACCTCTGGTCTACAAAATGAAAGAACATTAAACATTTTCCACCATTTCAAGCAGCCCTCACTAATGTGTGCCCTGAAGTGAACTTGTATAAGGAGGGCTCATCATGAACAGACCACTTAAACCAAAGCTAACATTAATCAACTATATAACCAACTTACAAGTTCACTCTTGCATGACCTTATCCTAAATCAGGCTTGCCGCCTGTTTAATGATATTGATGTTTATTAACCTCTGATCCTCACATGACAAATCTGTTGAATCTGTCTCACATTAAAAAGAGATGAGACAGGACAGCGCTAGCCTAGATTTACTCCAGTGAACAAACAACTTTATGAAGTAATTTATTTAACACCAAAGCTTTCACATAGAAGGTGTTTATGTCCAAATGTACTGTGTGTGTTTCTGCCCAGTGAAGGACTGAATGAAAGTCCAGGGTGTTTCCTGGGATAGGCAGTAGATATGTGGCTCAGATGATGGATGGATGGATGGATGGATGTGTGGATAAATAAATGGATGGATAGGATGCATGGATGATGGACTGGTGGCAAAGTCCAGGGTGTTTCCTGGAATAGATTGATGACAGGTGGTGATGATGGATGGATGGATGGAAGGAAAGGAGGGTTAGATGGATGGTCGTATGGATAGATTAAGTGGTTACATGGATGGATGCCTAATTGAAAGACTAGATGTCAGATGGTTGTATGGGATAAACGAAGGAATAATCTAGCCAATAGGCGGCGGCATGCTGCTCTGCGCATGAGCGGAAGTGGTGAAACCAAAACAAAAGGAAGGCGCCGCTGAGAGGAAAACTTACATTGAACTGTTTGGCGCCTTTTAAAACAAATGTCCAAATAATAGTCTTTTTCCAAAACAGTGCTTTGAATATGATAGCGTGAAACCGTTTAAACCGCCTGGTTTTGCGCTCTGTAGAGGTAAATGGGCTTTTATTCACTTTCTGAGGCGACTGTAGTAAAGTTAGCTCTGGGATCAGTATTATCATAAATCTCTGGATTTACTGCATTTAAACAGGTTTAAAATAAGCAACATCCGAGTTCACAAATTCGTACATGATTGTGAATTATGTACACATCTTAGTCAATTAACACCGTTAATAAATTGCTGAAATGTGAAAACCGAGCTCCTCCGCGGCGTTAGCCGGAGTAGCAGCCAGGCGGATTTCAAAATAAAAGTCACAAATAAAAATATACGGAATTGCCGCTAAAGCCGGTATTACACTTTAAAGCTCAATTTCATTGTGTGACGTGCATAAAATAAACAAAACATACAGGGCCTGCAAACGCCTCAGAACTAAAGAACTCCAGCTGGTGCTCAATGGAAAGATAAGCTTCTATAAATGATGCCTTTGAGCTTTTCAGTGCAGTCTCATGGAGCAGTGAAGGAACGTGCAGATGATCACATAATCAGGCCGGTGATTAGTTTACTGCTGAGGCTGAACGCTGAGTGGTTGGAACACCTTTATCTGGAGTCTTACATCTTTAGGCTCTTTGCCGCCTGGAACACTAAAACATTAGTTCTAAAAGGTGATTCCCTAGCAAAATATGAAGACATTAGGGGAGGTTCAATACTTTTGCACAACACTGTATATTTACATTTACAGCAATTAGTAGCCGCTCTTATCCAAACACCCTTATCTCCACGTCTGATCTTCATTCTAGTAACCTGCCAAAGATCAAAAACTGTTGATTAACTATTTCAACCCAGTAACTAACTTATTAACCCGGTGGCTTAGATTAAACGTATCATTATCACATGCTATAAAGCTGGTAATGAAATTTGTCATGAAAAGTATTAAATGAGAAAACAATAAAAATATAAGCATTTATATTAGCGGCCTCGGACTGTTTGATCCTACTGTAAAAAATTTTACATTTTTTCACGTACTGTATAAAGGCACGTTTGTAATATCAAGGTTCAGTTGGGTTTATTTGTTATTTCTTAATGCACTTAATTGCTCATGTAATTAAATTTCAGTACACAGTCTATTTGTAGGAAAGTGAAAGTAATTTTAAAAATGCTTGATGTTAATGTTTTCACCTTTTCTCAGGAGCTTTCACTGATTAGTCTATGAACGTCTAAGAGAAGATGGAAGGAGATCCAGCAGAGGGCACTAGACTCATTCGGAAGTTTAAGCCCAAGCTTATAGAGGCTCTATGTGGAGATGCAGATTTTGTGCTCCAGCACTGCCATTCACTTTGTTTACTGTCCCAACGAGAGTATGACCACATCAAATCTCAGAATGTTCCACAGGAGAAGGTTCGGGACATCGTAGATTACATGATGAACAAAGACTGCAAAAGTGTTCAGAGCTTCTTGAAACTTTTAAAAGAAAAAGAGATGCTGGAGACCTTTCCTAAACTGGCCTTCCTTAAAGAGCTACCTCCAGACACAGCACAGACTTCAGGTAGCAATTTTCATGTCAAACCTGAACAAGGTGATCTATTAAACGATAGTTCAATACATTTCTACAAAATAAAATACGCTTGATTTTCAGACAAGAAGACAAAAAAGAAGATTTTCAAGAAGACACAAAGAAAAGCAAGTCTGGATTCGGAGGAAGTGCCAATGAAGAAGCTGTGCCAGATAAACCGTAAGATCAGTTAAAAAAAAAAAAAGTTCTCCAGGCCTAAATTAAAAGACCCGATCTGAGTCTGGGTCTTACTGGGTCTTATTGCTAATTTTTATAGATATTTTTTGTGGAACTTCGTTCAATAATTTAGCATGAACTGTCATTGTTCATCTTTATTGTTAAGTTGTAAATGTTATAACTTTATAGACAGAAGCTAGCTGTAGATTTATTGCTCATCAAGAACATAGTACTGTTACTGGGAAAAAAATCAGAATTGATTTGATAGTTTTTCAGAATTTGATCAGATATTTCATTTTTTTCTCCAGGTAGTAGAATGGTGACGGAGAAACAGCTGATGCTGGTTGCTCGTCACATTGGCAGCAGCTGGAAGGAGGTGGGCAGGGCGGTCTTGGAGCTTTCAAGCACCAGGTTGGAGCAGATTGTGGAGGAGAACCCCCGCAACCACAGAGAATGTGTGTTCACCATGCTTCGAGACTGGTGCATGCGTGAGAGGGAGAAGGCCACGGCCACCCGCCTCCATTCCCTCCTCACTCAGGAGGACAACGCAGTGGCTCCAGGGAGCATAGACTTCCTCCTGGAAGAGAACTGAGCTGCCATCTCCTCTAGAAGAGTGGAAGAGGAGCGCTGGAATCTTTCATGGATCAGTGAAACCTTTTTGGAAACATGCATCAAGCAGCTTTTGGGTTTGACATAGATGCTCTAGGAAATGATTCATTGACTTATAAACTAATATTTTTTTCTATTTCAATTCAGATGGATATTTCCATCAATCCATCCTTGCATCCATCATCTGAGTTGCTGGTGGTTGCTGATATCCCAGTGCACACTGGTAGAAGGTGGAAAAAAAAACAATACAGCAGGACAGATACTTTAACAATACAATCATTTCTATGTTGCTATTCTGCTTTACAGGAATTAGTTGTTTTTATATGTTTATACACACAGTACTGTGCAAACGTTTTAGGCAGGTGTGAAAAAATGCTGTAAACAGAATGTTTTCAGAAATGGAAGTGTTAATCATTTATTTTCATCAATCAACAAAATGCAGTGAATGAACAAAAGAGAAATCTAAAATCAATATTTGGTGTGACCACCCTTTGCCTTCAAAACAGCATCAGTTCTTCTAGGTACACTTGCACTCGGTTTTTGAAGGAACTTGCCCGGTAGGTTGTTCCAAACATCTTGGAGAACTGACCACAGATCTTCTGTGGATGTAGCTTCCTCACATCCTTCTGTCTCTTCATGTAATCCAGACACACTGGATGATGTTGAGATCAGGGCTCTGTGGGGGCCAGAAGAACTGATGCTGGTTTGAAGGCCAAAGGTAGTAACACCAAATATTGATCTGATTTAGATTATTTTGTTCACTCACTTTGCATTTTGTAAATTGATAAAAACAAACAGTCATTATTTACATTTCTGAAAGCATTCTTTGTTTACAGCATTTTTTCACACCTGCCTGAAACTTTTGCACAGTACTGTATATTATAAGAACTATTTTTCATGTTGATCTCATAACTTCAGCTTATATGATTAACAAAAACATTGTATGTTGAGTTTCATTTGGGGACATTTGTTCTCAAAACACTGTTCAAGCCAGGAAAATTGGAAAACAAACAGGCCAGTGGTCACTTGAATGGAACAGCTGTAGTTAAATAGATGTTAAACACGTAAAAGCAAGAGTGCTGAAAAATGCAGTTAGGTGCATTTTACATTTATGGATTTATTTCCACTTCCTACTTATGTCTGAGAAGTTTTAATAAAGCCGACTGAAGGAAAATAAATACGGCTTTCTAAGAAATCACAATCTGAAGTGCAATAGAGACTAATTATAAAAAAAATCAGATCTAATAATGCTCATTGTAAAACACAGCACAGCACACAGTGAAACACGACGAAATTACACCTCTGTCCGGGGACGGTACCTTGCTCAAGGGTTCCTCAGGGCAACCTACTGGTCTGGGATTTGAACCCACAATCTTCCGATCCGGGGACCAACTCCCAAAACACTAGGCCACCGCTGCCCCAGGTACATACATACTACATTTAGTAATCAAGCCTCTTGCATCCTTTTGTAATGAATGTTTTTTGGCCATAAAATGGAACAAGTGGAAAATAGAAAATCACATTCATCCTAAAATTATCCTGTTCTTTAAATCTCTGCATTGTTCAGGAAAATTGCAATTAGATTTTTTTCCCCCATGACTTCTACTCAAATAAAATAACACTGAACTTAATCCCCTTTCTGGGCCTTCGTGTGTTAACGGAGATTTGGAGCAGGGGAACAGTAAGCTGTTCAGGATGTTTTTGTTTGATCTGTTTTGTATCAGTATAATCACAGTTTCTGCTGCACAAGTGGAATATAAGCAAAGAAGAACCTCTGAGGTAGAGATTTTGGAAAGTGCAGTTACCTGTATTATACTGTTCCCCGTTACTTATCGTCTGCAGGGATCTGTCCTGCAAATATGTACAGCCTTTTCATGTGGGTTGCCAGGTATTGCCCCTCATTTGTATATCTACTGTTACTTCTGCCTAAGTTCTTTATTATGAAACTGCACACACATTCTTGAATAAACACGTTTATGGGTGCTCATCTGATCTTATTTCTCACACTAGTGGAATCCTAAACTATTAAAAAGTAAATAAAAGACCTAAATTACTCGGAGGAGACTGAGACAGCTTTAAATTTGATTAGTTTTTTCTTTTTGGCTCGGCACAAGTTTTATTTGTGGTCTGCAGGATTCCACTCAAAAGGAGGTCAAAAGCTGTGGCATTTATTAGTTTATGCATTTATGGGTGTTTTATAGCGTGAGGGTTTGGTTTAAGGTGATTTGCAGCTATTTCTGAGCTAACTCTGAAGGTGCTCTCCTGAACATGGCTTAGATTGTGGTGGGGAACTGTCTAAACCCTCTTTTGGAGCTGGTGTGTTATGACTAAGCGTTTCTCAGAGAATTCCCAGTGTGAGAATTGAGGCTAGTTGAAAAAGATGGCTTTTATGTTCCAACTTAAACAGTCATCTGGTGATTCTATGGTGACCTTTGCTCTCTCGGCAAGTATCACGTTGTTTCACCCTGATGTATTTTCACCCTGGTGTTTCACCCTTGTTCACCCTTGTACTGTGAGCCAAGTAATCAGCTGGGAGGAGGGGCTTTGTACTATTCCGATGCAAAGTCATCAACTTGCTGCTGCCAGACAGCAAGAAATCCCGCTTACTTTTTTTCCCCTTCCTCACATTAACCTCGTGGGAACTCAACATCAGTGTTCATTTTTGCTTTTTTTAATTTTTTATTTTAAGCCATTTTTAAAGATCGTTTTCTTGTTAAATGATTTCACCCATTTCTTTATTTTTTCCCCACTGTTTTGGCCTTGAGTCCTTTTTAAGGAAAAAAAAAATCATGGTTAAATATTGTCATAGTGGTGAAAAGGGCGGGAAGTTAACCAGTAACAGTTTTATCAGCTTTTACAGCGTAATTTAGATTATTGTAAGATTTTCAGATTTGTGTTATTATTTTATGACCAAATGTTTCAACAGCTCGAGGAATAATTTCCTCAAAAGTGAGCAACGCGATTCGATCCGGCTTGGATTTGCTCTGAATGTATAAATTGATGAGACCTTTGAGACCTAAGGACCAGAGTTTAATATCAGTTTGGTTTGATTCTTCTGACCCGCTTGAACCTGCCTTAGAAATGGTCTTTTTTATCTATGAATTAAGTATGAATTGATATAATTAAAATGAAAACATGCTGTGGTTTTTTTTTTCCTTTCCAGAATTTAAAAAAAATGTTTAATTTTTTGAATGCAAGGTACATATAAAAATGGAAAGAAAAAACAAACAAAAAAAAAAGCACAAATATTTGTGTGGATTAGTAGGGAATAGTCAAAATAATCTTTAGGCTGAAGGTTGATTTTCCCTCATGAAAAATGATTAAGGTGATTCACTTTCTGTCAGACTACACAAAAACAAAAAGCCATTGTCTGAGCAGACGTCTGAAAGCTTTTTTTTTTTCTTCTCAGATCATTTTGTTTCATATGTTGTTTGCATGTTTAATGTACCTGCTCTTTACTTCAGACACGTTGGACTTCTATTGAGAGCCAGCTCAAAGCTTAGAGCTCTTAATTCAAAGTCTAAGCTTTATTGTCAGTTCTGCCGCATGTGCAGGTCATACAGAGGATCCAAATGCTGTTTCAGTCCCCCTGTACAAACACATAAGTACTTAAGACAATCAGGGTTAAAAATTAATTTAATAATATGAATACAACTATGAGTCTGGGGGAAAATAACAACACAGATCAGTAATCAACCTGCAGTGATAAATATAAAGCCGAGCCGATGAGATAAACAGCAAACAAAGCTGTTGGAGGAATAAAAAAGACATCAGTGATGAGTAATACAGCAGCATTTCATGAAATAATGGAATATTCTGTAAGAAGGGGCTCGATAATTGAGCATATGTAGATAAATTGCAGCATTCGATAGTGAAATTATTAAAGGAATATAATTCTGCTTAAAAGTGGCTGAATGTGGGTCGCTCAACATAAATCTTGCTATAAATACATGGAGATTCTCTATTTTTCATTAACACGGTTATTAAAGTGTAACCTGCAGTGAAATGCAACCTGATCTTATTAGGAGAATTCGATTAAAAATGATGAAGAGACTTTGAAATTTAGACAAATTGATAAAGTTTTAATGTTTAGTTTTTTGTTTGTCTGTCTGTTTGCTTGTTATAATTTTGCATGCTGGGCTATATTTTATGCTATTTCTGTGCTGTGTTTAGAATGCCTGCCTTACAGAGCTATAGGACGACTGTGGTCACGCCCCCTCAGTCCGTTTTGTCCAATCACAGGCCGGTGCGTCTACGGTTCCGACTCCTGATTGGTCCCCCGGCTGCCTTAAAGCAGACTTCAAAATATCGGATTACATATGGGCTCTGTGAGGTTGGCAGGCTGCATCGTGGAACACAGCAATGAGTCAAAACATTTTAAAAGGTGAGGAAGAGGATGATCTGTACTGTTTGTGCAGGAAAAGGATTTTTTTTTGAGGGAAGCGACAGGAACGTGAATTTTTTTTTATGTATGGTCTTATGTTCAGTGTTGGAACAGCTAAAACAGTGCAATCTTCATGGGTGTTTGTTTTTGGCAATGAAAGGAAAAAGGGCTTTGGAGCTGGTTTAAAAGATGAAGAAGCCGCAGAGCAGCTTCATTAAAAGACTCAGCTCAGTAACCCTCCGCCTCGGGATGTAGATCCGCCTGTTGTTAAAGTTTTCCTGGGTGTTTTTTAATGGAAAATCTTTCAAGTCGACGAAAAACACTTCTCTCGTTTTTGGGGGGAAGTTTAACAAGATTCAGGCTGAGCAAAACAGGCTATCCTAACGTGGCGGCCCCGCCCCGTATCAAGGCGCCTTGGTGAAGAGGCTTGATGGACAGAGAAAGTGAATGGAGGGGGCGGGGCAACGGTTTGGGATTAGGCCAGGTTCAGTCTCAAATGACTCCCCTCTTGGGGTGTTGTTGGGTTTACAAAACGTTAATTGTGTAACCTAGCCCCCTGGGAACCAATGGAGATTCAGAGCTGAAAAGGCTGGTCTGAGACCAGCTGCCCCCTCCTTAACCACTGGAGAATGCATGGAAAACTGATCTGGGATCAGCAAGCAAAACATCTAATTTCCTGGCTTGTTTTCATTGATTTTTCTTGACTGCTCATTGGTAACTGATTTAGGTGTATCTGCCTAAAGAATCCATTCCTATTTTTTAAATGTATTATCTTTATCCCATAGAGAGCAGAATGAGTAATGGAGTGAATGACCTAAATGACCTTGAAGAAGTAGAAGTGGACCGTTCGGAGGGTGAGCGCTTCCTCTCCGAGGCCTTTGGAGTGATCTTGGAGGAAGCGGTCCACAAGGCAACAGATGTGAAGGAGAAGGTCCGGCGTTGCGCGATTTAATGTATTCTTTTGCAAAAGACATGATGCAAAATGTCATGACCACTGGGATATCGGTGTGTGGTGGGTTGTGTGTGTGGATTCACAGGTGTGTGAGTGGAAGGAACCAGATGAGCTTAGGGCTCTGATGGACCTGGAGCTAAGAGAGCATGGAGAGTCCCACCAGCAGCTGCTGCAGAGGGTCCGTGATGTTGCCAAGTATAGCGTCAAAACCAGTAAGAATAATCTCTGACTGGAATGGTGAAAGCAAAGGAAACTGTTTAAAAGGCTTCCTGAACTGTGAACTAGAGCTGTCCGCAACTAAATAGGCTCCACATATCCAGCAGAGAGCCATTTGAAGATTGAGATCTCCATCTCCTTTTTTGCCTGCAGATCACCCTCGCTTCTTCAATCAGCTGTTTGCTGGGGTGGATTACCACGCCCTGACTGGACGCCTCCTCACGGAGACACTTAACACCAGCCAGTAAGTGTGGCATAGTTGGCACAGTTCATGAGAAAGATAAGAGCGGTACTACCAGCAGCAGCTTTAGAGGCTGGAGTATCTGATCTGCCAATTCGCTCACGATGCGCCTGCTAGACCGAGCGTGGGTTCACTGAGCGACCCCCTGATACACAGAAAACAAGCAGCATGGCAAATGATTCCCAAAAAAATGTCTTTTATCTTTTATAAGTTTTTGCACAACTGGGACACTATTGAGAGAGCTTGTATTGATAAAAAAAAAATTGTTCGCTCTTTAAATAATAAGCATCTTATCAGAAAGTATATTTTTAGAAAATTAAAGATGCAAAATCTACACTAACAATAAAAATATATGCATTAATGCATATCTGATTTTCTGATTACATTGCAATACATTGTGGTTCAGATGGTGTGAAGGTCTCAGATTGAAAAAGTATGGCAAAGTAGTTTCCTGACCCAGCTGCATTGTACCTGGAATTTTCCATTAAACTCATATCAATGATTGTCAGATCACCGCGCTGCTTCAAGGTTATCAAACACGAGCATGTGACATCAATCAAAACTGTAGCCACTGTCCTCGTTTACCTCAAACACTAAAGTGGATGGACTGACTCAGGATCTATATGCTAGGATTTGCATGTGAGAACATCATATTAAAGATAAACTTATTCAAGTTCCATATTATCCCAACTCCAAGACCAAATAATCTGAGGCGGACCATAACTTTTGTCCATCCTTGGCCAAGAAAGCAGTAAAGCTGAATGGAGATAACTAAGCATGATTATATTAATATGATTATTATTTTATAAACAATCCCCTTTATAAGCTTTCCTGTGCAGAAGTCCTTGGATTATCGGAGGAAATGGTTCAGTTCTAAGCCAAAGTTTCAACATCCCAGCACAAATTCTGTTTTTGTTGATAATCTGTGGAAAAATTGCATCATATACAAACAACAAACTTAAAAGTGACATTTCGTGCAACTTTCCGTGCAGAGTGACACTTTAGCTGTAGAGCTGAACATACTGAAGCAACAAAATTTAAACCAGATTTTTTGCACAGGCACATATTTTACCACTTTTTAATCCCCGAAAATAGTGTAAGTGAAAGTGACAACTTGTCATTGTGAAATGCAGCACACAGTGAACCACAATGAGAAAATCCAGCCTCTGCATTTCACCCATACACACACGTGCAGCAGGGGGCAGCTATTTAAAGCGCCTGCGGAGCAGTGATGGGGACGGTACCTTGCTCAAGGGTAACTCAGGGCAACCTACTGGTCTGGGATTGAAACCGATGACCTTCCAATCTTGGGGCCTAGTCCCTAAACACTAGGCGACCACTGCCAATATGTGAACTTTTGGTAAATGAACTTTAAATTTGCATTCAAATGTTTTTAATCTGCAGCTGTTATAAAAGTTCACAACAACAGAAATGAACATAACATTTATTACAGTGTGATAAGTGTGATGTTGTGCATTGCTTTGTTTACAGTTACTGTACTAATTGCAGGTACACCTATGAGGTGGCTCCTGTGTTTGTGCTAATGGAGGACGTGGTCCTGCGCAAACTGCGCTCTCTGGTTGGCTGGTTAGAGGGCGATGGCATCTTCTGCCCCGGAGGCTCTGTGTCTAACATGTACGCCATGAACATTGCCCGCTATTGGGCCTTCCCGCAGGTCAAAACTCAGGGACTGTGGTCCGTCCCACGCCTGGGTGTGTTCACATCCCAGGAGGTAAAGAGCAAAAGTAGTACTGCTGAAATTCCAGACACAGATTTACACAGTTTTCTTCTTCCCCCAAAGTAATCATTGAGCATGGTTCCTAAATCAGCTCACGCTTTCCTTTTAACGCAGGAGCCTTATGGTCAAGTAATCTCAAATTGGTCAATGATCTATAAAAATCTTTACGTTATGACATCATTGTAATTTTTCCAGACCAGGTCTCAGAAACCACACACTGTCTTATGCAAATCCGCACCCCTGGTCATGTCTCGTTGATTTCCAAGTACCCATAACCATATACATCTCCTACACAGGACACACTATAATGCACATCTAATACTTTATGTTTCAGAATGTCTGAATTTGCATCACCAAACCTATATGAAACTTTATTTGCTGTTCGCTGTTTGTTTCTCAGGAAGACATTTCATATTTCTCTTAGAAACTCAAACACTTCAGTTGGGAATATTTAAGACTGTGGGATTTTGAAATGCCCAGTGCTAACTGGTAGGCATTCAGATGTCCATTGGTTATTAGCTACATTGCACCCTTGTAGCTCCAGTGCAGACTGAAGACAAAAATCACATACATTTGGGGGTAAGATGGAAAATTAGGTTAAGAAACAAAAAACAAACAAACAATTAAATATGGAGCAATACATTTTCTTTGCAGAGCCACTACTCCATGAAAAAGTCTGCAGCGTTCCTTGGCATTGGCACGGAGAACGTTTACCAAGTGAAGGTGGACGAGAGGTACGTTACGCTTCGCATGGCCTTTGCTGGTCATTTCTGGATACTGCAACTTTTCCTGTAGACCACTTCATTCTTCTCTAACCTCTTTGTACCCACAGTGGCAGAATGATCCCAGAGGACCTTGAAGCTAAAATTGTTCATGCCAAATCACAAGTATATGCATTATCCTTCAAAAACGAATATTTCTACGTAACATATGAGAATTCCCTGTTCAAATCATGAACAGAGAAACACTCAAATAAACTAAAACCTGTTTTGTGTATTGATTTCTGTATAAAAAAGTTTTTAAGTGGCACTTTTTTGTACACCCTCTGACTTGTCTGGCTTAATAGAGTTTGACAGTGCCTTGCCTTTCCTCTTGCAGGGCGCCGTGCCTTTCTTTGTCAACGCCACGGCCGGCACCACTGTCCAGGGAGCCTTTGACCCCCTGGACCGCATAGCTGATGTCAGCGAGAGGAACGGCATGTGGATGCATGTGGACGTAAGCCTGACCTCCTCTTTATTATCACTTCAAAAGAAATCCTGTCACACCAAAAACCCACTAGGAACACAAGAACAGGAGCAAGTTGTTCCGTGTTTATAGTACAGACTAGTACACTTGGTACTAGTCTGTACTAAAAACACTGAACATCTTCTTATACTCCCCTATTTTTTGTGTGAGCATATCCAGTTCATTCCATTGCATGTTTGAACTGGTCCTGGAACATTTATCTTTTTTAGATAAAGAGGTCTTCAGAAGATAAGTTGTTCTCAATCTGTTTCACAGGCCGCTTGGGGAGGAAGTGTGTTGTTTTCCAAAAAACACAAGCACCTGACGGCAGGGATTGAGAGGTATCTAGATTACAGAATGCACATACACACTCACTGGTCACTTGATTTGGCCTTTTGTCCTATGAGAGCTGGGAATGGCTTCAGCACCCTCAGCGACCCTGGTGAGGATTGGTGGCTCAGAAAATGGAAGGATGGTCTTATCTTACCTGCTAGAGGCTAGTTTTCTGTTCTATAGTCCCCACTGTATACAGGGCTCATCAAATGGTGAGTTTCTGAACACGGAGCTGCTCTGCGCTGAATATTTTTGCTTTACTGGACCACTTACAACCTTGCACTGGTGTTAAAGGAGATCATCATAATCCCAAGCAGATTAAGTATTTATGGAGTTTTGTCTGGTTACCCCAAAAGTACCCCAAAATCTTCCTATTTGGTCAGTCTGGTGCTTGATTGTAGTAAATTTTCATTCCTTTTTAGACACAACAGAATGTGAGGGCTTCAGGGTGGCTTTCAGGATCTCTTAGGTGTGAAACATAATAGAAAACCATGTTTTTTGGTTTGCTTATTCAGCCAAACGCTGGTGAAAGCAGAAGGCAACCCCTGACATCCAGGGCCCCATGCATTTTAGTGGTTTGCCTGCTTGTAAAGGCCGCACTACTGAAAATAGACGGGCCACGGTCTGTACGTGTACGCCTGTAAAGTGCCTCATAATGTGCATAGTGAGGTCCGAACTAACCCAACAGATCCTGAAGGTTTCAGGAGTAAATAAGCCCAACTTTAGTGTTATCCTCTAAGATAGAATATCTTGACCAG
Organism: Hepsetus odoe; assembly: GCA_017165825.1. NCBI lineage: Eukaryota > Metazoa > Chordata > Actinopteri > Characiformes > Hepsetidae > Hepsetus > Hepsetus odoe. The sequence continues at coordinate 4,802,710 of CM029385.1, forward strand.
TTACACATATTATTCCTCTCTCTTGTCTCCAGGGCAAACTCGATTACTTGGAATCCGCATAAAATGCTGATGGCCGGGCTCCAGTGCTCAGTCATTCTGATGAGAGACACCACGGTATGGACCTTTTGATACAAACCCAATGCTCTCTTTCAGTGGTTTCCTTGTTTTTCATTGTCGTTTTTACTGTTTCAAAAACTGTTTGAAATTTTAGCATGATTGTGAACAGGATCCCATAAGCTTGTATGGAGTGATTAATAGACCGATTTTCTTGAAGTTGTATAATTAACTCTGTAGTGTTTGTACATCAGCTCACCTGCCAGAACTTTGGGGTCCAGTCTGATCTCATTAACCACCTTTTCTCTTCAGAACCTCCTGATGCACTGTCACTGTGCCAATGCCACATACTTGTTCCAGCAAGACAAGTTCTATGACGTGAGCCTGGACACAGGAGACAAGTCCGTCCAATGTGGACGCAAAGTCGACTGCTTGAAACTGTGGCTCATGTGGAAGGCAATAGGCTCCCAAGGATTAGCCAGCCGTGTTGACAGAGCTTTTGCAAGTGCAAGGTATATAAAAGCAAAAATAGGGCTTATTGGACAAAAGTTAAATGTTGATAGGTGATGCCTGTGATGCCTGTGATGCCCTGTACCAACACTGAAGTCAAAAATCACACAAAAACGTAACATTACAGGGTAACATTTAAATAGCGAACTAAATTTGGCCCCGATAATATTGGCACCCCTAATGAATAACTATTTAACTCAAAACCATTGCTTATGGCTGGGCAAAATGATATTTATATTTATTATGATCAATTTCCCTGTAGTTTTTTAGCTGAGCATGTCTTGGTATCGTCTGTATTTAAAGAACACCAGCTGACTGCATGTTTCCCTTTTTATATATATTTTATATATTTATATCTATTCAGATTTGACACATTATTAGTTATGCTACGTGACGTGGTCAGGTTGGTTAGTCACGATCCTTTAAACTAGACCTCACCATCACACTGGTATATTGTTTTTATGTTATTTCTTTCCTGCCTGCTCCAGATATTTTGTTGAGGAGCTCAAGAAAAGAGAAGGCTTTCAAATTGTTTCTGAGGTAACCTTTTAAAGACGTTTTCATCAAGATGGAAAATATGCTCATATTTGAGTGTTTCATTGACATGAATTCCTTCTGCGTTTCTTCACAGCCTCAGTTTGTGAACGTGTGCTTTTGGTTTATACCACCCAGCCTGAGAGGGAAGGAGAACCTTCCAGATTACCAGGATAAACTGGCAAAGGTCTGTCTACCGCTGAACATAAGTAAACATCTGAAATCTGATTAAAACAGTAACGTATCATCTCATGCCCAACCTTCACCACCAGGTGGCTCCTGTCCTCAAGGAACGCATGGTGAAGAAGGGCTCAATGATGGTGGGTTACCAGCCTCTGGAGGGACGAGTCAACTTTTTCCGTATGGTAATCCTTTCACCCCAGCTGAGCCACAGTGACCTGGACTTCTTTCTCGATGAGATAGAGAGACTGGGACATGATCTGTAACTGGGCCGTTGTTCTGGCCATTGTTCTCTTTCCAGCACCCTTTAATGCTGCCCTACATGTGTATTGGTCTGTTAGTTAATTCATGCGTATTACTTTATGGTGGAACAAAAGCTTGGACCCACAGCGTCCCTGTTGTTGAGATTGGGGACCACTGAGTGTGAACTGTTCGGTGAAGGCTGGGAACCTACAGAAGAATCTTGGTGCTTTACCTCCCAGTCTTTCCTTTCTCTTCTAGTCTTCCTTACGTCAGTAGACGTCTTTCATTTTCCAACCTATTCATCTCATTTTTAAGCCCACGCATCCATCCTCTTTTCGTTTTTTTCAGTGCCTGCCATTATCTTGTGTAATCCACCTCGTTCAATCCTAAATCAATCACTCTACAGTCTTTTTTTTTTCTGTCCATAATCTTTTTTCCCCTTTTGACCCTATTGCTTCTGTCCTTTACTATAAGCTTCAATGCAATTTCTTCACAGTTTCAAACATTATGTGAAATGAAACCAATTAAATGTAGCATTAGGTCACTTTTAACATGTTTTTTTTTCAACATTTTAATAGTTATTATAGCTTGATATGCAGCATTAGTGATATGTTGTCTCTTAACTGGTCAGTTTTAATGGTCTTAATTCATTCATACGATACATTCAGTAGTGGATCAGATTAGAGCACTGGTCTCTTTTTTGGGGTAAATATAAACTAGGTTGGTTTTAATAAAAGTGTTCACTTGAAGGTCATGGGTTCGAATACCGGAGCAGTAAGTTGCCCTGAGGTACACCTGAGCAAGGTACTGTCCCCATCACTTCTCCCTGGGTGCTTTAAATAGCTGCTTCCTGCTGCACGGTGTGTTTGACAAGAATAGTCACTGGAAAAAAATGACTGACAGCTCTTGTAGTTTTCTGCTAGTTTTCATTTCTGCTGATGTTCATTTTTGTATAAATAGTGCAGGAGGGTATAGAATGCTGCAGATTTGTTTGAGCACAGATATGATATCTGTGGTTGACTTGTCAATAAGAATTCATTTTTTATGAAATGAAAATACAGATGCCAGCATGCTATACAGATAATAAAATGGTTTATGGCTTTCTGTGGCTTTCTTGCTTTGTTTTTTACATCAGCGTTCAGCCGCAATTTTACCACTGAAAGGTGAAGTGAATTAGACTGATGATATTACAAAGTGAAGGGTGGGATGTTTATAAGGTATATATGGAGAATGGACAAATGACAAGCATAGGCTGATGGGGAGGGATGTGTGTGTGTGTGTGTGTGTGTGCATCCCTTTTCTGGCGTCAGGGCAGGGGGGGCATTGTGATGTTCTGGGCAAAACTCTGGGTCCAGGCATACAAAAAATAAAACGTGGATTTTATTTTCACATGCACTACCTACGTTAACATTGCGGAGAATGTGGACTTCTTATTGGCAACAATTTCCTTTAATGGCTGTGGCCTCTTGTAGAGCAGGAGAATACCCCTGCCATGCTGCAAAAATGGTTCAGGTATGTAAAATACATTTGTATTATATGTATTATAATTATGATGTATTTTATATATATATATATATATATATATATATATATATATATATATATATATATATATATATATATAATATTAT